>JALDNG010000022.1:17885000-18162500 GCA_024349245.1 Neodontobutis hainanensis | reverse complement strand
AATCAAAAACTTCAATCGTCCAGTTGTTCCTCAGCCGGACGTCTTTAAATGTCTCCTCTTTTTTCCTCTCTTTGTTCAGATATCGTCACTGAGTCTCACACACAGACAGTGAAGGTCTGGCCCGTACTATTTAAAAACAATAGTCTCGGGACTTACAGAGAAATGCTTTGTGCATTTCTCCCGTGCACGTCAGTTTCACTTTCTACATGAAAACATCAGCTGTTGATATCCCGGACGAGCCCCCAAATTTTATTGGAATTTATTTTATCCATATATTTAACCAGAGAGACACGGAGACAGATTATATTTTAACAAGCAATGGCCAGGTTTTATTCCTTGCAAGGAGGAGCAAAGCAGCGGAATATTACAGCGACAGGCTTGCTTAAAGATGTAAACATGACATTATATACACACAGTGACGGCCTTGTTGGGGGGCGTTCACTATGGTCGGTCCAGGTGCCAGTCCCATGACAAGCCATGTCTCACACTAGTTATGTCTACTCCAGGCTTGGATTAGCACAAAGGACATGACATGAATTTGACATGACCTGAGGAGAACTATAAGCCCCCAGTAACTCTAAACATTAAAAATAAAATTCTTATAACAGTTTCTCAGAAAAAGTTAAATCCATTAAAGCCACGTGTGTAGCTCCAGCCGCTGTTTGAACATGTGACTGATATTATTCAGACAAATGCAGTTATAAAATATCATTTACATAAATAAAATAAACTCAGATAAAGCCGAGAGACTAGCTTTTTAGACCAGAGTAAGTTTTGTAAATGAAGTTACTGATTATTGTCTTTGTGAGGAAGGTGAGGTATTTGTGAGCGACTCCAGGTAAAAACAGGAAGGACACAGGACACACAGGTGACACTTTGTTTCAGTCACAGTGACTTTATTTCATTTTTGGTCCATCAAGAATCATAAACAGATGTCTAAAGCAAATGTTGGCAAAAGTAAAGGTTGTAGTACGTTCAGCTCATTGTTATTGAGTGATGTGGGCAACACAACATTAATTGATGTCAGTGTTGCACTCAGGTCAGTGTCCTGTCTCTGCACTGGATCTGTCTGAGGACTTAGGTTTCACTCAAACTAAGTGTTCCAGTAGAAAACAGTAATAAATCATCACAATAACAATAACTGCTGTATTTATTTTCAACAACTTCCTGTAAATGAGCTGTGATTTAATCCAGAAGAGAAAAGACCCTCTGACCTTATACAAGCAGGACACACACTACATTTTTTATTTCCTGCTGGGATGAATCCCTCGAGCGTTCTGGTGTAGATCTGCGCTCGCTTCTGAGCAGCGTTGATAAAGGAAGGAACAAGACTAAAAGAGCGTGAACTCACCTGCTTGAGTTTGATTAAAGCAATGACCAAAGCCAGAGATGACCTCAACAACAACCACGACGCCTGGAATTCCACTCACAGACCACGACTTAAGATCTGGACCTGGATCTAGAAACAGAGACAGCCTCCAGTTGGACTGAGGTCTGTTCAGAGACAGAGACAGAAGACACAGGTGTTCAACTCACCTTTGAAGAGCTCAGGGCCGACTGCAACAAGAGAGGTCGGAGACATGTCAGAAGACACAATAAAATCAGAGAGAGTCCGACCTGGTTTTAGACCTGGCTTTAGACCTGGTTAAGACTGGTTTAGACTTGGTTTAGACCTGGTTTAGACCTGGTTCTAGAGCTCCTCTGCTGGTCCGACAAAGCAGAGTCAAGAGCACCGTCTCACGAGGGCGTGGCCACCATGTGGCAGAATATGGTACTGCGCTACATCACATTTACACATTGAATCCACATCCACGAGCAAAAACCACACAATAATAAAATTAAAACAATGTGACACACATTTCTGTGCGTCACATACAACCATATCCACATCACTCAGTCATTTGAGTCCAAACACTCCTTTAGTTCTGTCACTAAAGTGTAAAAGTTTTCTCTCAAAGTTCTGCTTTAATGAGAACCACTGTCCTGATCAAAAGTTGTAGCACAGAACAATATTAGAAAAAAAAAAATAATAAAAATAAAAATAAAATCTAAATCAACAAAATGTTTAACAATTTAAATAAATGTTAATAAACAAGTGAGAAAAGGTGTGTTTGAGTCTCCTTTTAAAAGAGTTTATTGTTGGTGCAATTTTTTTATTCTGTTTGAAAGTGAGTCTTTTTTAAAAAATTTTAGCAAAATTAAAGAATGCAGCTTCAGAACAGAGCTTTGAGAAGAACAGAGCTCTGAGGCTGGACTAAAACTAAGGTGCTATAGATTTATTCTTTATTTATGGTTGGCTCTAACCACAATGGAGAAAAAACATCTGTTATTATTTTTTAAGTGTTTTATTTGATGATTAACAGAAAACACATTTGTTGAATCCACATTTCCAGTGAGTTATGGGCCCAGACTGAGCTCCTCTTCAGACTCAGGTTCCATCAGGTTCTGGGTTCGTCAGTACACGGCCTAAGAGTCTTCACCCACAAGGAACATCCTCCTGTGACTCCTCAACATCAGATCAAGGCCATTACAAGAATGTTCTCTGACAGGTCAAAGTGAGCACAGATCTGTGCGACTCACGTGAATACAGACCCGACACGACGCTGCGCTCCTTCAGAGTTACTCTGAAGCTCTGCACAGGTTCACGTCTCGCCGTCATCACATGAGTCGCTACAGATCTGTTTTCATGATGTGTCAGATCTCACTCTTGACCTACGGCTCACAATCTGGTGCTGAGGAGCTTTCGGATGTCAAGGCAGAGAGCTTAGCGCCCCCCGCAGGGGAAGCTGAAGACTTTGCGCACTGACTGCAGGAAAGAGCAGAATCTGCTGGTCTTTGGTGGCGTCACCAGGTGTTTGTAGATGGTGTCCATGACGATTGTGTTGTACTCTGGGTCCAAATGAGTTTTACTTTGGACCCATTCCTTCTTTTCTCCCTCACAAAGCTCTTTGAACACAGCTTTAGCCACTTTCTTGATTTGAGCTGGATCAACTTGGATATTTAGCTCTGCAATTTTTTGTACCAGCTGTTGCTCCACAGACCTGCGCCACTTGCGACACCGAGGTCCTCTATTTTTCTGGAAGATCAGCAACGCGAGCTCATAAGCCAGGCCGGTGCATTGGACATGGGTCCACACATACTTTGACTGGACTTTGGGGACTTCCTGTCCAGCGGATGGAGCAACCTTCTGTGATGCAGTTGGAACCTTCTGAACATATTCTATTAGAGCCTTATCTTCAAGACGTTGGGCCACAGAGACTGTGGACGGATAGAGGAGTTTTTCCTCTAGGTTCTTAACCATGGGCTGGTTTGGGCGCGGGGGCAGAGTGGACATATTTGAGGCCAGCCTGCAGATCTTTGACAGAACTCTCTGGACTGGGTTTCTCCAGGCCGGAATCTGCTGCTGCATTTTCACCCATTTTAAAATATTTTCCATGAAGGTGTCCAAATCTTCTCGAACTTTCCTTAGGAAGCCCTTCAGTCCTTTTTGTGGTAACAAGAACTTTAAAATGAGGTCTTTGAGCTGCCAGCAGAGCTCTTGGTACAGGCCTTTGGTGAAGCCCTGGGAAACTCTCTCATAGACACACACCTCACGGCCCTGGCTGTCTGTGGCCTGCTCTGAGACCAGCTTCTTCAGATAAAGAGAGGCCTTCTCCATGACCACCTGCACGGAACCAGCCCAGCTTGCGGTTTTCTGGCAGCACAGTTTGGTCAGTAAACTGTAGAAGCTACAATTGGAAAAATACAAGACAAAGAAGGACTTTATCTTCTGGGCCAAGCTCTGGAAACAGGACTTCTTGGTTGGACCAAGTTCCTCTGAGAGGTCTGACTGGGTGTAACTCCTATCCTCCAGAACGGTGGTTACAATCAGTGCTGCAATGTCCTCGTCATTCATCAGGTTCCTTAGCAACACTGCCTGGTCCTGTCTGCTCAACGGGTGCTCTAATGAGGTTTCCAACTTCCTTGCCTCATTTTCAACGATCTTTCCGACAGCTTCAATGGTTGCTTCCAGGCTGGTGGTTGAGGTGGCCTCCTCCTCATCCTCCTCCTCTTCGTCCTCCTTCTCTTCGTCCTCTTCCTGAGGCTTTGGAGTGTCGTCTGAGTCCTCCGGTTGATTACGGCCCCCACACGGGCCACAGCTCTGAGAGATCCTTTGCTTAAGTGAATGTGACAAGTTTCTGGCGAGAAGGAGCAAGGCTTTGAGTTTTTCTCTCCGAGGTTTGTACTCAGGCTCCTCAGTTACAACCAGGTGCTTGTCTTTCACTTTGCAGCAGGACAGGACAGAGTTGATCTTGTTGGTCACTTCGCTGCTCACCAGTTTGAACAGCTCAACCATGATACTGTGGGTGGAGCCTAAAGCTGCTTTAAAACTATTAAAGAAGCTCTTGTGCAGTGCTTTGTGCACTGCCTCCTCAGACACCAGTGGACTGAGCTGTGTATTGCTCCGAGTCAAAGTGACCTCTCTAAAACTATCCAAAATCATTTTAGAAATTATGGCGACCACATCCATAAACATTAAAAACAGCATTTGCCTTGACTCTGGCTCAGAAATGTCTACAGTGGACATCTTTTCCCACAAAGAGAAAAGCAGAGGCTGCACTTCTTTGGTGATGTTTGGAATGAGCTCATTTAGAGGTGAGTCAGCTTTACGCTGCTCCTCAATTATTGAACCTACTTTGTTCATACTTACCTCCATTTCCTCTATCAGATCCTCTACTAGATCCTCGGGGAGATTTTCGTCCGTCTTCTCCATCTCCAGGTTGGTGCTGGTCGAGGATGCCACCGGGTCTTCCACGGCTTTCAACATTTCTGCCTCTGACTCGCTGGACATGGCTGTTGCCAGGAATTTGTCCAAATCTGCAATTATCTCTAATGATTTTTCAGATGCTGTTGGGCTGCTCATTTTCATATATTATTATTAATGTTTTAGTATATAGTACTTTTTGAACGCTTCTGTAATACAAAGTGAATGCCTGACAAGAGCCAGTGGGCTACTGGTAAACTCCTGACAGAAAGTGCATTACGTCACATAGTTACGTTCTGGCCCCGCCCACATGCGCGCCCACATGCGCAGAGCGGTTTCCATGGTAACGGGTAAACAGACAGTTGAAGGCAACGGCTCGTTTTCAGTTGAAAATAAACACGTGAGACAAAAAGTGAAGCATACAAAGGTAGAATAATAATTTCAGGAATTCCCTCTTTGTCTGTCTGTCTGTTGGGATTTTATTATTGCCCTGAAAACATCAGGTTCAATGTGTAAAGTGTGAAAATATGGAGTTTATTTTCACTCTGGACCTTAGCTTCCATTAGCTAATAGAAAAATCTAAAGCTCGACACTTTTATTTTCTCTTTTTAAGAACAATATTGGTTGTATTTCTACCTGATGGTGTAAACTCCTGTCTCTGGGCTCAGAGAGATTGACCAGCAGAAGTCACCCTCTGAAATGAAGACGGTTTAATTTCTACAGCCCAGTCTGACAACAGCTCAAAGGGCTTTAGACACAAAGGGCAGCAAACAGACATTTCCTTTAGTTTCTCAGAAAGAGTTCAATCCATTAAAGCCACGTGTGTAGCTCCAGCCGCTGTTTGAACATGTGACTGATATTATTCAGACAAATGCAGTTATAAAATATCATTTACATAAATAAAATAAACTCAGATAAAGCCGAGAGACTAGCTTTTTAGACCAGAGTAAGTTTTGTAAATGAAGTTACTGATTATTGTCTTTGTGAGGAAGGTGAGGTATTTGTGAGCGACTCCAGGTAAAAACAGGAAGGACACAGGACACACAGGTGACACTTTGTTTCAGTCACAGTGACTTTATTTCATTTTTGGTCCATCAAGAATCATAAACAGATGTCTAAAGCAAATGTTGGCAAAAGTAAAGGTTGTAGTACGTTCAGCTCATTGTTATTGAGTGATGTGGGCAACACAACATTAATTGATGTCAGTGTTGCACTCAGGTCAGTGTCCTGTCTCTGCACTGGATCTGTCTGAGGACTTAGGTTTCACTCAAACTAAGTGTTCCAGTAGAAAACAGTAATAAATCATCACAATAACAATAACTGCTGTATTTATTTTCAACAACTTCCTGTAAATGAGCTGTGATTTAATCCAGAAGAGAAAAGACCCTCTGACCTTATACAAGCAGGACACACACTACATTTTTTATTTCCTGCTGGGATGAATCCCTCGAGCGTTCTGGTGTAGATCTGCGCTCGCTTCTGAGCAGCGTTGATAAAGGAAGGAACAAGACTAAAAGAGCGTGAACTCACCTGCTTGAGTTTGATTAAAGCAATGACCAAAGCCAGAGATGACCTCAACAACAACCACGACGCCTGGAATTCCACTCACAGACCACGACTTAAGATCTGGACCTGGATCTAGAAACAGAGACAGCCTCCAGTTGGACTGAGGTCTGTTCAGAGACAGAGACAGAAAACACAGGTGTTCAACTCACCTTTGAAGAGCTCAGGGCCGACTGCAACAAGCGAGGTCGGAGACATGTCAGAAGACACAATAAAATCAGAGAGAGTCCGACCTGGTTTTAGATCTGGCTTTAGACCTGGTTAAGACTGGTTTAGACTTGGTTCTAGACCTGGTTCTAGAGCTCCCTCTGCTGGTCCGACAAAGCAGAGTCAAGAGCACCGTCTCACGAGGGCGTGGCCACCATGTGGCAGAATATGGTACTGCGCTACATCACATTTACACATTGAATCCACATCCACGAGCAAAAACCACACAATAATAAAATTAAAACAATGTGACACACATTTCTGTGCGTCACATACAACCATATCCACATCACTCAGTCATTTGAGTCCAAACACTCCTTTAGTTCTGTCACTAAAGTGTGTGTAAAAGCTAAAAGCACTTCCAGCTTTAACCCTGACATCTCTGTTTTATCTCAAAGTTCTGCTTTAATGACAACCACTGCCCTGATCAAAAGTTGTAGCACAGAACAAATTTAGAAAAAAAATAAATTAAAATAAACAAAAATAAAATCTAAATCAACAAAATGTACAACAATTTAAATAAATGTTAATAAACAAGTGAGAAAAGGTGTGTTTGAGTCTCCTTTTAAAAGAGTTTATTGTTGGTGCAATTTTTTTATTCTGTTTGAAAGTGAGTCTGTTTTTACATTTTTGGAGCATAATGAAAGAATGCAGCTTCAGAACAGAGTTTTGAGAAGAACAGAGCTCTGAGGCTGGACTAAAACTAAGGTGCCATAGATTTATTCTTTATTTATGGTTGGCTCTAACCACAATGGAGTAAATACATCTGTTATTATTTTTTAAGTGTTTTATTTGATGATTAACAGAAAACACATTTGTTGAATCCACAGTTCCAGTGAGTTATGGGCCCAGACTGAGCTCCTCTTCAGACTCAGGTTCCATCAGGTTCTGGGTTCGTCAGTACACGGCCTAAGAGTCTTCACCCACAAGGAACATCCTCCTGTGACTCCTCAACATCAGATCAAGGCCATTACAAGAATGTTCTCTGACAGGTCAAAGTGAGCACAGATCTGTGCGACTCACGTGAATACAGACCCGACACGACGCTGCGCTCCTTCAGAGTTACTCTGAAGCTCTGCACAGGTTCACGTCTCGCCGTCATCACATGAGTCGCTACAGATCTGTTTTCATGATGTGTCAGATCTCACTCTTGACCTACGGCTCACAATCTGGTGCTGAGGAGCTTTCGGATGTCAAGGCAGAGAGCTTAGCGCCCCCCGCAGGGGAAGCTGAAGACTTTGCGCACTGACTGCAGGAAAGAGCAGAATCTGCTGGTCTTTGGTGGCGTCACCAGGTGTTTGTAGATGGTGTCCATGACGATTGTGTTGTACTCTGGGTCCAAATGAGTTTGACTTTGGACCCATTCCTTTTTTTCTCCCTCACAAAGGTCTTTGAACACAGCTTTAGCCACTTTCTTGATTTGAGCTGGATCAACTTGGATATTTAGCTCTGCAATTTTTTGTACCAGCTGTTGCTCCACAGACCTGCGCCACTTGCGACACTGAGGTCCTCTATTTTTCTGGAAGATCAGCGTCGAAAGCTCATAAGCCAGGCCGGTGCATTGGACATGGGTCCACACATACTTTGACTGGACTTTGGGGACTTCCTGTCCAGCGGATGGAGCAACCTTCTGTGGTGCAGTTGGATACTTCTGAACATATTCTATTAGAGCCTTATCTTCAAGACGTTGGGCCACAGAGACTGTGGACGGATAGAGGAGTTTTTCCTCTAGGTTCTTAACCATGGGCTGGTTTGGGCGCGGGGGCAGAGTGGACATATTTGAGGTCAGCCTGCAGATCTTTGACAGAACTCTCTGGACTGGGTTTCTCCAGGCTGGAATCTGCTGCTGCTCTTTTAAAAATTTTAAAATGTTCCCCATGAAGGTGTCCATAGCTCTTTAAACTTTCTTCACAAAACCCATCAGTCCTTTTTGTGGTACCAAGAACTTAAGAATGAGGTCTTTGAGCTGCCAGCGGAGCTCTTGGTACAGATTGTTGGTGAGGCCCTGGGAAACTCTCTCATAGACACACACCTCACGGCCCTGGCTGTCTGTGGCCTTCTGAGACCAGCTTCTTCAAAAAAAGAGAGGCCTTCTCCATGACCACCTGCACGGAACCAGCCCAGCTTTCGGGTTTCTGGCAGCACAGTTTGGTCAGTAAACTGTAGAAGCTACAACTGGAAAAATACAAGACAATACTCGTCATCCTCCTCTTCGTCCTCCTCATCCTCCTCCTCGTCTTCCTCCTCGTCTTCCTCCTCTTCGTCCTCCTCATCCTCCTCCTTGTCTTCCTCCTCTTCGTCCTCCTCCTCTTCGTCCTCTTCCTGAGGCTTTGGAGTGTCGTCTGAGTCCTCCGGTTGATTACGGCCCCCACACGGGCCACAGCTCTGACAGATCCTTTTCTTAAGTGAATGTGACAAGTTTCTGGCGAGAAGGAGCAAGGCTTTGATTTTTTCTCTCTGAGGTTTGTACTCAGGCTTGTACTCACCAGTTTGAACAGCTCCACCATGATACTGTGGGTGGAGCCTAAAGCTGCTTTAAAACTATTAAAGAGGCTCTTTAATAGTGCTTTGTGCACTGCCTCCTCAGACACCAGTGGACTGACCTGTGTATTGCTCCGAGTCAAAGTGGCTTCTTTAAAACTATCCAAAATCATATTGGAAATTATGGCGACCACATCCATAAACATTAAAAACAGCATTTGTCTAGACTCTGGCTCAGAAATGTCTACAGTGGACATCTTTTCCCACAAAGAGAAAAGCAGAGGCTGCACTTTTTTGGTGATGTTTGGAATGAGCTAATTTAGAGGCGAGTCAGCTTTACGCTGCTCCTCAATTATTGAATTGATTTTCTTCATACTTGCCTCCATTTTCTCTAGCAGATCCTCTGCTACATCCTCGGGGAACTTTCCCTCCTTGTTCTCCAAAATTTCCTTCACACTTACCTCCATTTCCTCTAGCAGATGCTGTACTAGATCTACGGGGAACTTTTCCTTCGCCTTCTCCATCTCCAGGTTAGTGCTGGTCGAGACCACTGGGTTTTCCATGCCTAGGAACATTTTTGACTCTGCCAGCATTGTGTCCAACTCTGCAATTAACTCTTCTATTAATTTTTCAGACGCTGTTGGGCTGCTCATTTTCGATATAGTGGTTTTAAACTCTTGTGAAACGCTAAGTGAATGTCTGACAGAGCCTGTACTGGTAAACTCGGCTGACAGAAAATTCATTACGTCACATAGTTGGCCCCACGCACATGCGCAGAGCGGTTTCCATGGTAACGGGTAAACAGACAGTTGAAGGCAGCGGCTCGTTTTCAGCTGAAAATAAACATTTGTGACAAAAATGAAGCATACAAAGGTAGAATATTAATTTCAGGAATTCCCTCTTTGTCTTTCTGTCTGTTGGGATCTCATTATTGGCCTGAAAACATCAGGTTCAATGTGTGAAGTGTGAAAATATGGAGTTTATTTTCACTCTGGACCTTAGCTTCCATTAATAAAAAAATCTAAAGCTCGACATTTTTATTTTCTCTTTTTAAGAACAATATTGGTTGTATATCTACCTGATGGTGTAAACTCCTGTCTCTGGGCTCAGACAGATTGACCAGCAGAGGTCACCCTCTGAAATGAAGACGGTTTAATTTCTACAGCCCAGTCTGACAACAGCTCAAAGGGCTTTATACACAAAGGGCAGCAAACAGACATTTCCTTTAGTTTCTCAGAAAGAGTTCAATCCATTAAAGCCACGCGTGTAGCTCCAGCCGCTGTTTGAACATGTGACTGATATTATTCAGACAAATGCAGTTATAAAATATCATTTACATAAATAAAATAAACTCAGATAAAGCCGAGAGACTAGCTTTTTAGACCAGAGTAAGTTTTGTAAATGAAGTTACTGATTATTGTCTTTGTGAGGAAGGTGAGGTATTTGTGAGCGACTCCAGGTAAAAACAGGAAGGACACAGGACACACAGGTGACACTTTGTTTCAGTCACAGTGACTTTATTTCATTTTTGGTCCATCAAGAATCATAAATAGATGTCTAAAGCAAATGATGGCAAAAGTAAAGGTTGTAGTACGTTCAGCTCATTGTTATTGAGTGATGTGGGCAACACAACATTAATTGATCTCAGTGTTGCACTCAGGTCAGTGTCCTGTCTCTGCACTGGATCTGTCTGAGGACTTAGGTTTCACTCAAACTAAGTGTTCCAGTAGAAAACAGTAATAAATCATCACAATAACAATAACTGCTGTATTTATTTTCAACAACTTCCTGTAAATGAGCTGTGATTTAATCCAGAAGAGAAAAGACCCTCTGACCTTATACAAGCAGGACACACACTACATTTTTTATTTCCTGCTGGGATGAATCCCTCGAGCGTTCTGGTGTAGATCTGCGCTCGCTTCTGAGCAGCGTTGATAAAGGAAGGAACAAGACTAAAAGAGCGTGAACTCACCTGCTTGAGTTTGATTAAAGCAATGACCAAAGCCAGAGATGACCTCAACAACAACCACGACGCCTGGAATTCCACTCACAGACCACGACTTAAGATCTGGACCTGGATCTAGAAACAGAGACAGCCTCCAGTTGGACTGAGTTCTGTTCAGAGACAGAGACAGAAGACACAGGTGTTCAACTCACCTTTGAAGAGCTCAGGGCCGACTGCAACAAGCGAGGTCGGAGACATGTCAGAAGACACAATAAAATCAGAGAGAGTCCGACCTGGTTTTAGATCTTGCTTTAGACCTGGTTAAGACTGGTTTAGACTTGGTTTAGACCTGGTTTAGACCTGGTTCTAGAGCTCCCTCTGCTGGTCCGACAAAGCAGAGTCAAGCGCACCGTCTTACGAGGGCGTGGCCACCATGTGGCAGAATATGGTACTGCGCTACATCACATTTACACATTGAATCCACATCCACGAGCAAAAACCACACAATAATAAAATTAAAACAATGTGACACACATTTCTGTGCGTCACATACAACCATATCCACATCACTCAGTCATTTGAGTCCAAACACTCCTTTAGTTCTGTCACTAAAGTGTGTGTAAAAGCTAAAAGCACTTCCAGCTTTAACCCTGACATCTCTGTTTTATCTCAAAGTTCTGCTTTAATGACAACCACTGCCCTGATCAAAAGTTGTAGCACAGAACAAATTTAGAAATAAAATAAATTAAAATAAACAAAAATAAAATCTAAATCAACAAAATGTACAACAATTTAAATAAATGTTAATAAACAAGTGAGAAAAGGTGTGTTTGAGTCTCCTTTTAAAAGAGTTTATTGTTGGTGCATTTTTTTTATTCTGTCTGAAAGTGAGTCTTTTTTAAAAAATTTTTAGCAAAATGAAAGAATGCAGCTTCAGAACAGAGCTTTGAGAAGAACAGAGCTCTGAGGCTGGACTAAAACTAAGGTGCTATAGATTTATTCTTTATTTATGGTTGGCTCTAACCACAATGGAGTAAATACATCTGTTATTATTTTTTAAGTGTTTTATTTGATGATTAACAGAAAACACATTTGTTGAATCCACATTTCCAGTGAGTTATGGGCCCAGACTGAGCTCCTCTTCAGACTCAGGTTCCATCAGGTTCTGGGTTCGTCAGTACACGGCCTAAGAGTCTTCACCCACAAGGAACATCCTCCTGTGACTCCTCAACATCAGATCAAGGCCATTACAAGAATGTTCTCTGACAGGTCAAAGTGAGCACAGATCTGTGCGACTCACGTGAATACAGACCCGACACGACGCTGCGCTCCTTCAGAGTTACTCTGAAGCTCTGCACAGGTTCATGTCTCGCCGTCATCACATGAGTCGCTACAGATCTGTTTTCATGATGTGTCAGATCTCACTCTTGACCTACGGCTCACAATCTGGTGCTGAGGAGCTTTCGGATGTCAAGGCAGAGAGCTTAGCGCCCCCCGCAGGGGAAGCTGAAGACTTTGCGCACTGACTGCAGGAAAGAGCAGAATCTGCTGGTCTTTGGTGGCGTCACCAGGTGTTTGTAGATGGTGTCCATGACGATTGTGTTGTACTCTGGGTCCAAATGAGTTTGACTTTGGACCCATTCCTTCTTTCCTCCCTTACAAAGGTCTTTGAACACAGCTTTAGCCACTTTCTTGATTTGAGCTGGATCAACTTGGATATTTAGCTCTGCAATTTTTTGTACCAGCTGTTGCTCCACAGACCTGCGCCACTTGCGACACCGAGGTCATCTATTTTTCTGGAAGATCAGCGTCGAAAGCTCATAAGCCAGGCCGGTGCATTGGACATGGGTCCACACATACTTTGACTGGACTTTGGGGACTTCCTGTCTAGCGGATGGAGCAACCTTCTGTGGTGCAGTTGGATACTTCTGAACATATTCTATTAGAGCCTTATCTTCAAGACGTTGGGCCACAGAGACTGTGGATGGATAGAGGAGTTTTTCCTCTAGGTTCTTAACCATGGGCTGGTTTGGGTGCGGGGGCAGAGTGGACATATTTGAGGTCAGCCTGCAGATCTTTGACAGAACTCTCTGGACTGGGTTTCTCCAGGCTGGAATCTGCTGCTGCTCTTTTAAAAATTTTAAAATGTTCCCCATGAAGGTGTCCATAGCTCTTTAAACTTTCTTCACAAAACCCATCAGTCCTTTTTGTGGTACCAAGAACTTAAGAATGAGGTCTTTGAGCTGCCAGCGGAGCTCTTGGTACAGATTGTTGGTGAGGCCCTGGGAAACTCTCTCATAGACACACACCTCACGGCCCTGGCTGTCTGTGGCCTTCTGAGACCAGCTTCTTCAAAAAAAGAGAGGCCTTCTCCATGACCACCTGCACGGAACCAGCCCAGCTTTCGGGTTTCTGGCAGCACAGTTTGGTCAGTAAACTGTAGAAGCTACAACTGGAAAAATACAAGACAATACTCGTCATCCTCCTCTTCGTCCTCCTCATCCTCCTCCTCGTCTTCCTCCTCGTCTTCCTCCTCTTCGTCCTCCTCATCTTCCTCCTTGTCTTCCTCCTCTTCGTCCTCCTCCTCTTCGTCCTCTTCCTGAGGCTTTGGAGTGTCGTCTGAGTCCTCCGGTTGATTACGGCCCCCACACGGGCCACAGCTCTGACAGATCCTTTTCTTAAGTGAATGTGACAAGTTTCTGGCGAGAAGGAGCAAGGCTTTGATTTTTTCTCTCTGAGGTTTGTACTCAGGCTTGTACTCACCAGTTTGAACAGCTCCACCATGATACTGTGGGTGGAGCCTAAAGCTGCTTTAAAACTATTAAAGAGGTTCTTGTGCAGTGCTTTGTGCACTGCCTCCTCAGACACCAGTGGACTGACCTGTGTATTCCTCCGAGTCAAAGTGACCTCTTTAAAACTATCCAAAATCATATTGGAAAATATGGCGACCACATCCATAAACATTAAAAACAGCATTTGTCTAGACTCTGGCTCAGAAATGTCTACAGTGGACATCTTTTCCCACAAAGAGAAAAGCAGAGGCTGCACTTTTTTGGTGATGTTTGGAATGAGCTAATTTAGAGGTGAGTCAGCTTTACGCTGCTCCTCAATTATTGAATTGATTTTCTTCATACTTGCCTCCATTTTCTCTAGCAGATCCTCTGCTACATCCTCGGGGAACTTTCCCTCCTTGTTCTCCAAAATTTCCTTCACACTTACCTCCATTTCCTCTAGCAGATGCTGTACTAGATCTACGGGGAACTTTTCCTTCGCCTTCTCCATCTCCAGGTTAGTGCTGGTCGAGACCACTGGGTTTTCCATGCCTAGGAACATTTTTGACTCTGCCAGCATTGTGTCCAACTCTGCAATTAACTCTTCTATTAATTTTTCAGACGCTGTTGGGCTGCTCATTTTCGATATAGTGGTTTTAAACTCTTGTGAAACGCTAAGTGAATGTCTGACAGAGCCTGTACTGGTAAACTCGGCTGACAGAAAATTCATTACGTCACATAGTTGGCCCCACGCACATGCGCAGAGCGGTTTCCATGGTAACGGGTAAACAGACAGTTGAAGGCAGCGGCTCGTTTTCAGCTGAAAATAAACATTTGTGACAAAAATGAAGCATACAAAGGTAGAATATTAATTTCAGGAATTCCCTCTTTGTCTTTCTGTCTGTTGGGATCTCATTATTGGCCTGAAAACATCAGGTTCAATGTGTGAAGTGTGAAAATATGGAGTTTATTTTCACTCTGGACCTTAGCTTCCATTAATAAAAAAATCTAAAGCTCGACATTTTTATTTTCTCTTTTTAAGAACAATATTGGTTGTATATCTACCTGATGGTGTAAACGCCTGTCTCTGGGCTCAGACAGATTGACCAGCAGAGGTCACCCTCTGAAATGAAGACGGTTTAATTTCTACAGCCCAGTCTGACAACAGCGCAAAGGGCTTTAGACACAAAGGGCAGCAAACAGACATTTCCTTTAGTTTCTCAGAAAGAGTTCAATCCATTAAAGCCACGTGTGTAGCTCCAGCCGCTGTTTGAACATGTGACTGATATTATTCAGACAAATGCAGTTATAAAATATCATTTACATAAATAAAACAAACTCAGATAAAGCCGAGAGACTAGCTTTTTAGACCAGAGTAAGTTTTGTAAATGAAGTTACTGATTATTGTCTTTGTGAGGAAGGTGAGGTATTTGTGAGCGACTCCAGGTAAAAACAGGAAGGACACAGGACACACAGGTGACACTTTGTTTCAGTCACAGTGACTTTATTTCATTTTTGGTCCATCAAGAATCATAAACAGATGTCTAAAGCAAATGTTGGCAAAAGTAAAGGTTGTAGTACGTTCAGCTCATTGTTATTGAGTGATGTGGGCAACACAACATTAATTGATCTCAGTGTTGCACTCAGGTCAGTGTCCTGTCTCTGCACTGGATCTGTCTGAGGACTTAGGTTTCACTCAAACTAAGTGTTCCAGTAGAAAACAGTAATAAATCATCACAATAACAATAACTGCTGTATTTATTTTCAACAACTTCCTGTAAATGAGCTGTGATTTAATCCAGAAGAGAAAAGACCCTCTGACCTTATACAAGCAGGACACACACTACATTTTTTATTTCCTGCTGGGATGAATCCCTCGAGCGTTCTGGTGTAGATCTGCGCTCGCTTCTGAGCAGCGTTGATAAAGGAAGGAACAAGACTAAAAGAGCGTGAACTCACCTGCTTGAGTTTGATTAAAGCAATGACCAAAGCCAGAGATGACCTCAACAACAACCACGACGCCTGGAATTCCACTCACAGACCACGACTTAAGATCTGGACCTGGATCTAGAAACAGAGACAGCCTCCAGTTGGACTGAGGTCTGTTCAGAGACAGAGACAGAAGACACAGGTGTTCAACTCACCTTTGAAGAGCTCAGGGCCGACTGCAACAAGAGAGGTCGGAGACATGTCAGAAGACACAATAAAATCAGAGAGAGTCCGACCTGGTTTTAGACCTGGCTTTAGACCTGGTTAAGACTGGTTTAGACTTGGTTTAGACCTGGTTTAGACCTGGTTCTAGAGCTCCCTCTGCTGGTCCGACAAAGCAGAGTCAAGAGCACCGTCTCACGAGGGCGTGGCCACCATGTGGCAGAATATGGTACTGCGCTACATCACATTTACACATTGAATCCACATCCACGAGCAAAAACCACACAATAATAAAATTAAAACAATGTGACACACATTTCTGTGCGTCACATACAACCATATCCACATCACTCAGTCATTTGAGTCCAAACACTCCTTTAGTTCTGTCACTAAAGTGTAAAAGTTTTCTCTCAAAGTTCTGCTTTAATGAGAACCACTGTCCTGATCAAAAGTTGTAGCACAGAACAATATTAGAAAAAAAAAAATAATAAAAATAAAAATAAAATCTAAATCAACAAAATGTTTAACAATTTAAATAAATGTTAATAAACAAGTGAGAAAAGGTGTGTTTGAGTCTCCTTTTAAAAGAGTTTATTGTTGGTGCAATTTTTTTATTCTGTTTGAAAGTGAGTCTTTTTTAAAAAATTTTAGCAAAATTAAAGAATGCAGCTTCAGAACAGAGCTTTGAGAAGAACAGAGCTCTGAGGCTGGACTAAAACTAAGGTGCTATAGATTTATTCTTTATTTATGGTTGGCTCTAACCACAATGGAGAAAAAACATCTGTTATTATTTTTTAAGTGTTTTATTTGATGATTAACAGAAAACACATTTGTTGAATCCACATTTCCAGTGAGTTATGGGCCCAGACTGAGCTCCTCTTCAGACTCAGGTTCCATCAGGTTCTGGGTTCGTCAGTACACGGCCTAAGAGTCTTCACCCACAAGGAACATCCTCCTGTGACTCCTCAACATCAGATCAAGGCCATTACAAGAATGTTCTCTGACAGGTCAAAGTGAGCACAGATCTGTGCGACTCACGTGAATACAGACCCGACACGACGCTGCGCTCCTTCAGAGTTACTCTGAAGCTCTGCACAGGTTCACGCCTCGCCATCACATGAGTCGCTACAGATCTGTTTTCATGATGTGTCAGATCTCACTCTTGACCCACGGCTCACAATCTGGTGCTGAGGAGCTGGATGTCAAGGCAGAGAGCTTAGCGCCCCGCAGGGGAAGCTGAAGACTTTGCGCACTGACTGCAGGAAAGAGCAGAATCTGCTGGTCTTTGGTGGCGTCACCAGGTGTTTGTAGATGGTGTCCATGACGATTGTGTTGTACTCTGGGTCCAAATGAGTTTTACTTTGGACCCATTCCTTCTTTTCTCCCTCACAAAGCTCTTTGAACACAGCTTTAGCCACTTTCTTGATTTGAGCTGGATCAACTTGGATATTTAGCTCTGCAATTTTTTGTACCAGCTGTTGCTCCACAGACCTGCGCCACTTGCGACACCGAGGTCCTCTATTTTTCTGGAAGATCAGCAACGCGAGCTCATAAGCCAGGCCGGTGCATTGGACATGGGTCCACACATACTTTGACTGGACTTTGGGGACTTCCTGTCCAGCGGATGGAGCAACCTTCTGTGGTGCAGTTGGAACCTTCTGAACATATTCTATTAGAGCCTTATCTTCAAGACGTTGGGCCACAGAGACTGTGGACGGATAGAGGAGTTTTTCCTCTATGTTCTTGACCATGGGCTGGTTTGGGCGCGGGGGCAGAGTGGACATATTTGAGGTCATCCTGCAGATCTTTGACAGAACTCTCTGGACTGGGTTACTCCAGGCCGGAATCTGCTGCTGCATTTTCACCCATTTTAAAACGTTTTCCATGAATGTGTCCAAATCTTCTCGAACTTTCCTTAGAAAACCCTTCAGTCCTTTTTGTGGTAACAAGAACTTTAAAATGAGGTCTTTGAGCTGCCAGCGGAGCTCTTGGTACAGGCCTTTGGTGAAGCCCTGGGAAACTCTCTCATAGACACACACCTCACGGCCCTGGCTGTCTGTGGCCTGCGCTGAGACCAGCTTCTTCAGATAAAGAGAGGCCTTCTCCATGACCACCTGCACGGAACCAGCCCAGCTTGCAGTTTTCTGGCAGCACAGTTTGGTCAGTAAACTGTAGAAGCGACAACTGGAAAAATACAAGAAAAAGAAGGACTTTATCTTCTGGGCCAAGCTCTGGAAACAGGACTTCTTGGTTGGACCAAGGTCCTCTGAGAGGTCTGACTGGGTGTAACCCCTCTCCTCCAGAACGGTGGTTACAATCAGTGCTGCAATGTCCTCGTCATTCATCAGGTTCCTTAGCAACACTGCCTGGTCATGTCTGCTCAACGGGTGCTCTAATGAGGTTTCCATCTTCCTTGCCTCATTTTTAACGATCTTTCCGACAGCTTCAATGGTTGCTTCCAGGCTGGTGGTTGAGGTGGCCTCCTCCTCATCCTCCTCCTCTTCGTCGTCCTCCTCCTCTTCTATTAGAGCCTTATCTTCAAGACGTTGGGCCACAGAGACTGTGGACGGATAGAGGAGTTTTTCCTCTAGGTTTTTGACCATGGGCTGGTTTGGGCGCGGGGGCAGAGTGGACATATTTGAGGCCAGCCTGCAGATCTTTGACAGAACTCTCTGGACTGGGTTACTCCAGGCCGGAATCTGCTGCTGCATTTTCACCCATTTTAAAATGTTTTCCATGAAGGTGTCCATATCTTCTCGAACTTTCCTTAGGAAGCCCTTCACTCTTTTTTGTGGTAACAAGAACTTTAAAATGAGGTCTTTGAGCTGCCCGCGGAGCTCTTGGTACAGGCCTTTGGTGAAGCCCTGGGAAACTCTCTCATAGACACACACCTCACGGCCCTGGCTGTCTGTGGCCTGCTCTGAGACCAGCTTCTTCAGATAAAGAGAGGCCTTCTCCATGACCACCTGCACGGAACCAGCCCAGCTTGCGGTTTTCTGGCAGCACAGTTTGGTCAGTAAACTGTAGAAGCTACAACTGGAAAAATACAAGAAAAAGAAGGACTTTATCTTCTGGGCCAAGCTCTGGAAACAGGACTTCTTGGTTGGACCAAGTTCCTCTGAGAGGTCTGACTGGGTGTAACTCCTATCCTCCAGAACGGTGGTTACAATCAGTGCTGCAATGTCCTCGTCATTCATCAGGTTCCTTAGCAACACTGCCTGGTCCTGTCTGCTCAACGGGTGCTCTAATGAGGTTTCCAACTTCCTTGCCTCATTTTCAACGATCTTTCCGACAGCTTCAATGGTTGCTTCCAGGCTGGTGGTTGAGGTGGCCTCCTCCTCATCCTCCTCCTCTTCGTCCTCCTTCTCTTCGTCCTCTTCCTGAGGCTTTGGAGTGTCGTCTGAGTCCTCCGGTTGATTACGGCCCCCACACGGGCCACAGCTCTGAGAGATCCTTTGCTTAAGTGAATGTGACAAGTTTCTGGCGAAGGAGCAAGGCTTTGAGTTTTTCTCTCCGAGGTTTGTACTCAGGCTCCTCAGTTACAACCAGGTGCTTGTCTTTCACTTTGCAGCAGGACAGGACAGAGTTGATCTTGTTGGTCACTTCGCTGCTCACCAGTTTGAACAGCTCAACCATGATACTGTGGGTGGAGCCTAAAGCTGCTTTAAAACTATTAAAGAAGCTCTTGTGCAGTGCTTTGTGCACTGCCTCCTCAGACACCAGTGGACTGAGCTGTGTATTGCTCCGAGTCAAAGTGACCTCTCTAAAACTATCCAAAATCATTTTAGAAATTATGGCGACCACATCCATAAACATTAAAAACAGCATTTGCCTTGACTCTGGCTCAGAAATGTCTACAGTGGACATCTTTTCCCACAAAGAGAAAAGCAGAGGCTGCACTTCTTTGGTGATGTTTGGAATGAGCTCATTTAGAGGTGAGTCAGCTTTACGCTGCTCCTCAATTATTGAACCTACTTTGTTCATACTTACCTCCATTTCCTCTATCAGATCCTCTACTAGATCCTCGGGAGATTTTCGTCCGCCTTCTCCATCTCCAGGTTGGTGCTGGTCGAGGATGCCACCGGGTCTTCCACGGCTTTCAACATTTCTGCCTCTGACTCGCTGGACATGGCTGTTGCCAGGAATTTGTCCAAATCTGCAATTATCTCTAATGATTTTTCAGATGCTGTTGGGCTGCTCATTTTCATATATTATTATTAATGTTTTAGTATATAGTACTTTTTGAACGCTTCTGTAATACAAAGTGAATGCCTGACAAGAGCCAGTGGGCTACTGGTAAACTCCTGACAGAAAGTGCATTACGTCACATAGTTACGTTCTGGCCCCGCCCACATGCGCGCCCACATGCGCAGAGCGGTTTCCATGGTAACGGGTAAACAGACAGTTGAAGGCAACGGCTCGTTTTCAGTTGAAAATAAACACGTGAGACAAAAAGTGAAGCATACAAAGGTAGAATAATAATTTCAGGAATTCCTCTTTGTCTGTCTGTCTGTTGGGATTTTATTATTGCCCTGAAAACATCAGGTTCAATGTGTAAAGTGTGAAAATATGGAGTTTATTTTCACTCTGGACCTTAGCTTCCATTAGCTAATAGAAAAATCTAAAGCTCGACACTTTTATTTTCTCTTTTTAAGAACAATATTGGTTGTATTTCTACCTGATGGTGTAAACTCCTGTCTCTGGGCTCAGAGAGATTGACCAGCAGAAGTCACCCTCTGAAATGAAGACGGTTTAATTTCTACAGCCCAGTCTGACAACAGCTCAAAGGGCTTTAGACACAAAGGGCAGCAAACAGACATTTCCTTTAGTTTCTCAGAAAGAGTTCAATCCATTAAAGCCACGTGTGTAGCTCCAGCCGCTGTTTGAACATGTGACTGATATTATTCAGACAAATGCAGTTATAAAATATCATTTACATAAATAAAACAAACTCAGATAAAGCCGGGAGAGTAGGTTTTTAGACCAGAGTAAGTTTTGTAAATGAAGTTACTGATTATTGTCTTTGTGAGGAAGGTGAGGTATTTGTGAGCGACTCCAGGTAAAAACAGGAAGGACACAGGACACACAGGTGACACTTTGTTTCAGTCACAGTGACTTTATTTAATTTTTGGTCCATCAAGAATCATAAACAGATGTCTAAAGCAAATGTTGGCAAAAGTAAAGGTTGTAGTACGTTCAGCTCATTGTTATTGAGTGATGTGGGCAACACAACATTAATTGATCTCAGTGTTGCACTCAGGTCAGTGTCCTGTCTCTGCACTGGATCTGTCTGAGGACTTAGGTTTCACTCAAACTAACTGTTCCAGTAGAAAACAGTGATAAATTATCATCAATAACAAAAATTGAAAAAAAGACCAATATAATTTGCTGTATTTATTTTCAACATTTTTCTGTAAATGAGCTGTGATTTAATCCAGAAGAGAAAAGACCCTCTGACCTTATACAAGCAGGACACACACTGCCCAGAGTCTCGATCCCTTGGATGTCTTTTATATCCCTTTCCTGTTTTATACAGTTCAAGTACCTTTTCCCACAGATCCTTTGACAAGTCTTTTGCTTTCCCCATGACTCAGAAAAAAGAAACATCAGAGATGCAAGGGTCTGTCAGGAGCCCAGAAACTCACTGACCTTTGATCCACACACTGATTACAAACAGGTCACAGGTGAGGAGGGTTACCTTTAGGAGCCATTCAAACCTGTTTGTGTCACTTGTGCATGTTCTCAGGCCAAAATCACCAGAGTATGTCAACTTCAGGGTCATTTGAGTAGTTTCTGATGTCATTATGAACACAGTTTGACAAAATATGGCTTCACCCAACCACAAACTGTGTTAGTCTTATTCATATTCTCTGAAAAATCACAAAAACTGTATTTTTAAATATTTAAGTTTCAGGTGGTGTTCAGTTGACAAGTGAAAACATAATTCTTTACAGGATTCATATTAAAAGAAAATCATTTTTTAGTTCCTGCTGGGATGAATCCCTCGAGCGTTCTGGTGTAGATCTGCGCTCGCTTCTGAGCAGCGTTGATAAAGGAAGGAACAAGACTAAAAGAGCGTGAACTCACCTGCTTGAGTTTGATTAAAGCAATGACCAAAGCCAGAGATGACCTCAACAACAACCACGACGCCTGGAATTCCACTCACAGACCACGACTTAAGATCTGGACCTGGATCTAGAAACAGAGACAGCCTCCAGTTGGACTGAGGTCTGTTCAGAGACAGAGACAGAAGACACAGGTGTTCAACTCACCTTTGAAGAGCTCAGGGCCGACTGCAACAAGAGAGAAGGTCGGAGACATGTCAGAAAACACAATAAAATCAGAGAGAGTCCGACCTGGTTTAGACCTGCTTTAGACCTGGTTTAGACCTGGTTTTAGATCTGGCTTTAGACCTGGTTAAGACTGGTTTAGACCTGGTTTAGACCTGGTTTAGACCTGGTTCTAGAGCTCCTCTGCTGGTCCGACAAAGCAGAGTCAAGAGCACCGTCTCACGAGGGCGTGGCCACCATGTGGCAGAATATGGTACTGCGCTACATCACATTTACACATTGAATCCACATCCACGAGCAAAAACCACACAATAATAAAATTAAAACAATGTGACACACATTTCTGTGCGTCACATACAACCATATCCACATCACTCAGTCATTTGAGTCCAAACACTCCTTTAGTTCTGTCACTAAAGTGTAAAAGTTTTCTCTCAAAGTTCTGCTTTAATGAGAACCACTGCCCTGGTCAAAAGTTGTATCACAGAACAAATTTAGAAATAAAATAAATTAAAATAAATAAAAATAAAATCTAAATCAAAAAAATGTTCAACAATTTTAATAAATGTTAATAAACAAGTGAGAAACGGTGTGTTTGAGTCTCCTTTTAAAAGAGTTTATTGTTGGTGTAATTTTTTTATTCTGTTTGAAAGTGAGTCTTTTTTTTTAATTTTTTAGCAAAATGAAAGAATGCAGCTTCAGAACAGAGCTTTGAGAAGAACAGAGCTCTGAGGCTGGACTAAAACTAAGGTGCTATAGATTTATTCTTTATTTATGGTTGGCTCTAACCACAATGGAGTAAATACATCTGTTATTATTTTTTAATAGTTTTTATTTGATGATTAACAGGAAACACATTTTTTGAATCCACATTTCCAGTGAGTTATGGGCCCAGACTGAGCTCCTCTTCAGACTCAGGTTCCATCAGGTTCTGGGTTCGTCAGTACACGGCCTAAGAGTCTTCACCCACAAGGAACATCCTCCTGCGACTCCTCAACATCAGATCAAGGCCATTACAAGAATGTTCTCTGACAGGTCAAAGTGAGCACAGATCTGTGCGACTCACGTGAATACAGACCCGACACGACGCTGCGCTCCTTCAGAGTTACTCTGAAGCTCTGCACAGGTTCACGTCTCGCCGTCATCACATGAGTCGCTACAGATCTGTTTTCATTATGTGTCAGATCTCACTCTTGACCTACGGCTCACAATCTGGTGCTGAGGAGCTTTCGGATGTCAAGGCAGAGAGCTTAGCGCCCCCCGCAGGGGAAGCTGAAGACTTTGCGCACTGACTGCAGGAAAGAGCAGAATCTGCTGGTCTTTGGTGGCGTCACCAGGTGTTTGTAGATGGTGTCCATGACGATTGTGTTGTACTCTGGGTCCAAATGAGTTTGACTTTGGACCCATTCCTTCTTTTCTCCCTCACAAAGCTCTTTGAACACAGCTTTAGCCACTTTCTTGATTTGAGCTGGATCAACTTGGATATTTAGCTCTGCAATTTTTTGTACCAGCTGTTGCTCCACAGACCTGCGCCACTTGCGACACCGAGGTCCTCTATTTTTCTGGAAGATCAGCGTCGAAAGCTCATAAGCCAGGCCGGTGCATTGGACATGGGTCCACACATACTTTGACTGGACTTTGGGGACTTCCTGTCCAGCGGATGGAGCAACCTTCTGTGATGCAGTTGGAACCTTCTGAACATATTCTATTAGAGCCTTATCTTCAAGACGTTGGGCCACAGAGACTGTGGACGGATAGAGGAGTTTTTCCTCTAGGTTTTTGACCATGGGCTGGTTTGGGCGCGGGGGCAGAGTGGACATATTTGAGGCCAGCCTGCAGATCTTTGACAGAACTCTCTGGACTGGGTTTCTCCAGGCCGGAATCTGCTGCTGCATTTTCACCCATTTTAAAATGTTTTCCATGAAGGTGTCCATATCTTCTCGAACTTTCCTTAGGAAGCTCTTCACTCTTTTTTGTGGTAACAAGAACTTAAGAATGAGGTCTTTGAGCTGCCCGCGGAGCTCTTGGTACAGGCCTTTGGTGAAGCCCTGGGAAACTCTCTCATAGACACACACCTCACGGCCCTGGCTGTCTGTGGCCTGCTCTGAGACCAGCTTCTTCAGATAAAGAGAGGCCTTCTCCATGACCACCTGCACGGAACCAGCCCAGCTTGCGGTTTTCTGGCAGCACAGTTTGGTCAGTAAACTGTAGAAGCTACAACTGGAAAAATACAAGAAAAAGAAGGACTTTATCTTCTGGGCCAAGCTCTGGAAACAGGACTTCTTGGTTGGACCAAGGTCCTCTGAGAGGTCTGACTGGGTGTAACCCCTATCCTCCAGAACGGTGGTTACAATCAGTGCTGCAATGTCCTCGTCATTCATCAGGTTCCTTAGCAACACTGCCTGTTCCTGTCTGCTCAACGGGTGCTCTAATGAGGTTTCCAACTTCCTTGCCTCCTTTTCAACAATCTTTCCGACAGCTTCAATGGTTGCTTCCAGGCTGGTGGTTGAGGTGGCCTCCTCCTCATCCTCATCCTCCTCCTCTTCGTCCTCCTCCTCTTCGTCCTTCTCCTCTTCGTCCTCTTCCTGAGGCTTTGGAGTGTCGTCTGAGTCCTCCGGTTGATTACGGCCCCCACATGGGCCACAGCTCTGAGAGATCCTTTGCTTAAGTGAATGTGACAAGTTTCTGGCGAGAAGGAGCAAGGCTTTGAGTTTTTCTCTCCGAGGTTTGTACTCAGGCTCCTCAGTTACAACCAGGTGCTTGTCTTTCACTTTGCAGCAGGACAGGACAGAGTTAATCTTGTTGGTCACTTCGCTGCTCACCAGTTTGAACAGCTCAACCATGATACTGTGGGTGGAGCCTAAAGCTGCTTTAAAACTATTAAAGAGGTTCTTGTGCAGTGCTTTGTGCACTGCCTCCTCAGACACCAGTGGACTGAGCTGTGTATTCCTCCGAGTCAAAGTGGCTTCTTTAAAACTATCCAAAATCATATTGGAAATTATGGCGACCACATCCATAAACATTAAAAACAGCATTTGCCTTGACTCTGGCTCAGAAATGTCTACAGTGGACATCTTTTCCCACAAAGAGAAAAGCAGAGGCTGCACTTCTTTGGTGATGTTTGGAATGAGCTCATTTAGAGGTGAGTCAGCTTTACGCTGCTCCTCAATTATTGAATCTACTTCGTTCATACTTACCTCCATTTCCTCTATCAGATCCTCTACTAGATCCTCGGGGAGCTTTTCCTCCGTCTTCTCCATCTCCAGGTTAGTGCTGGTCGAGGATGCCACCGGGTCTTCCACGGCTTTCAACATTTCTGCCTCTGACTCGCTGGACATGGCTGTCGCCAGGTATTTGTCCAACTCTGCAATTATCTCTTCTATTGATTTTTCAGATGCTGTTGGGCTGCTCATTTTCATATATTATTATTAATATTTAAGTATATAATCCTTTTTGAACGCTTCTGTAATACAAAGTGAATGCCTGACAAGAGCTAGTGGGCTACTGGTAAACTCCTGACAGAAAGTGCATTACGTCACATAGTTACGTTCTGGCCCCGCCCACATGCGCGCCCACATGCGCAGAGCGGTTTCCATGGTAACGGGTAAACAGACAGTTGAAGGCAGCGGCTCGTTTTCAGTTGAAAATAAACACGTGGGACAAAAAGTGAAGCATACAAAGGTAGAATAATAATTTCAGGAATTCCCTCTTTGTCTTTCTGTCTGTTGGGATTTTATTATTGCCCTGAAAACATCAGGTTCAATGTGTGAAGTGTGAAAATATGGAGTTTATTTTCACTCTGCACCTTAGCTTCCATTAGCTAATAGAAAAATCTAAAGCTAGACACTTTTATTTTCTCTTTTTAAGAACAATATTGGTTGTATTTCTACCTGATGGTGTAAACTCCTGTCTCTGGGCTCAGACAGATTGACCAGCAGAGGTCACCCTCTGAAATGAAGACGGTTTAATTTCTACAGCCCAGTCTGACAACAGCTCAAAGGGCTTTAGACACAAAGGGCAGCAAACAGACATTTCCTTTAGTTTCTCAGAAAGAGTTCAATCCAGTAAAGCCACGTGTGTAGCTCCAGCCGCTGTTTGAACATGTGACTGATATTATTCAGACAAATGCAGTCATAAAATATAATTTACATAAATAAAACAAACTCAGATAAAGCCGGGAGAGTAGGTTTTTAGACCAGAGTAAGTTTTGTAAATGAAGTTACTGATTATTGTCTTTGTGAAGAAGGTGAGGTATTTGTGAGCGACTCCAGGTAAAAACAGGAAGGACACAGGACACACAGGTGACACTTTGTTTCAGTCACAGTGACTTTATTTCATTTTTGGTCCATCAAGAATCATAAACAGATGTCTAAAGCAAATGTTGGCAAAAGTAAAGGTTGTAGTACGTTCAGCTCATTGTTATTGAGTGATGTGGGCAACACAACATTAATTGATCTCAGTGTTGCACTCAGGTCAGTGTCCTGTCTCTGCACTGGATCTGTCTGAGGACTTAGGTTTCACTCAAACTAACTGTTCCAGTAGAAAACAGTGATAAATTATCATCAATAACAAAAATTGAAAAAAGACCAATATAATTTGCTGTATTTATTTTCAACATTTTTCTGTAAATGAGCTGTGATTTAATCCAGAAGAGAAAAGACCCTCTGACCTTATACAAGCAGGACACACACTGCCCAGAGTCTCGATCCCTTGGATGTCTTTTATATCCCTTTCCTGTTTTATACAGTTCAAGTACCTTTTCCCACAGATCCTTTGACAAGTCTTTTGCTTTCCCCATGACTCAGAAAAAAGAAACATCAGAGATGCAAGGGTCTGTCAGGAGCCCAGAAACTCACTGACCTTTGATCCACACACTGATTACAAACAGGTCACAGGTGAGGAGGGTTACCTTTAGGAGCCATTCAAACCTGTTTGTGTCACTTGTGCATGTTCTCAGGCCAAAATCACCAGAGTATGTCAACTTCAGGGTCATTTGAGTAGTTTCTGATGTCATTATGAACACAGTTTGACAAAATATGGCTTCACCCAACCACAAACTGTGTTAGTCTTATTCATATTCTCTGAAAAATCACAAAAACTGTATTTTTAAATATTTAAGTTTCAGGTGGTGTTCAGTTGACAAGTGAAAACATAATTCTTTACAGGATTCATATTAAAAGAAAATCATTTTTTAGTTCCTGCTGGGATGAATCCCTCGAGCGTTCTGGTGTAGATCTGCGCTCGCTTCTGAGCAGCGTTGATAAAGGAAGGAACAAGACTAAAAGAGCGTGAACTCACCTGCTTGAGTTTGATTAAAGCAATGACCAAAGCCAGAGATGACCTCAACAACAACCACGACGCCTGGAATTCCACTCACAGACCACGACTTAAGATCTGGACCTGGATCTAGAAACAGAGACAGCCTCCAGTTGGACTGAGGTCTGTTCAGAGACAGAGACAGAAGACACAGGTGTTCAACTCACCTTTGAAGAGCTCAGGGCCGACTGCAACAAGAGAGAAGGTCGGAGACATGTCAGAAAACACAATAAAATCAGAGAGAGTCCGACCTGGTTTAGACCTGCTTTAGACCTGGTTTTAGACCTGGTTTTAGATCTGGCTTTAGACCTGGTTAAGACTGGTTTAGACCTGGTTTAGACCTGGTTTAGACCTGGTTCTAGAGCTCCCTCTGCTGGTCCGACAAAGCAGAGTCAAGAGCACCGTCTCACGAGGGCGTGGCCACCATGTGGCAGAATATGGTACTGCGCTACATCACATTTACACATTGAATCCACATCCACGAGCAAAAACCACACAATAATAAAATTAAAACAATGTGACACACATTTCTGTGCGTCACATACAACCATATCCACATCACTCAGTCATTTGAGTCCAAACACTCCTTTAGTTCTGTCACTAAAGTGTAAAAGTTTTCTCTCAAAGTTCTGCTTTAATGAGAACCACTGCCCTGGTCAAAAGTTGTATCACAGAACAAATTTAGAAATAAAATAAATTAAAATAAATAAAAATAAAATCTAAATCAAAAAAATGTTCAACAATTTTAATAAATGTTAATAAACAAGTGAGAAACGGTGTGTTTGAGTCTCCTTTTAAAAGAGTTTATTGTTGGTGTAATTTTTTTATTCTGTTTGAAAGTGAGTCTTTTTTTTTAATTTTTTAGCAAAATGAAAGAATGCAGCTTCAGAACAGAGCTTTGAGAAGAACAGAGCTCTGAGGCTGGACTAAAACTAAGGTGCTATAGATTTATTCTTTATTTATGGTTGGCTCTAACCACAATGGAGTAAATACATCTGTTATTATTTTTTAATAGTTTTTATTTGATGATTAACAGGAAACACATTTTTTGAATCCACATTTCCAGTGAGTTATGGGCCCAGACTGAGCTCCTCTTCAGACTCAGGTTCCATCAGGTTCTGGGTTCGTCAGTACACGGCCTAAGAGTCTTCACCCACAAGGAACATCCTCCTGCGACTCCTCAACATCAGATCAAGGCCATTACAAGAATGTTCTCTGACAGGTCAAAGTGAGCACAGATCTGTGCGACTCACGTGAATACAGACCCGACACGACGCTGCGCTCCTTCAGGGTTACTCTGAAGCTCTGCACAGGTTCACGTCTCGCCGTCATCACATGAGTCGCTACAGATCTGTTTTCATGATGTGTCAGATCTCACTCTTGACCTACGGCTCACAATCTGGTGCTGAGGAGCTTTCGGATGTCAAGGCAGAGAGCTTAGCGCCCCCCGCAGGGGAAGCTGAAGACTTTGCGCACTGACTGCAGGAAAGAGCAGAATCTGCTGGTCTTTGGTGGCGTCACCAGGTGTTTGTAGATGGTGTCCATGACGATTGTGTTGTACTCTGGGTCCAAATGAGTTTGACTTTGGACCCATTCCTTCTTTCCTCCCTCACAAAGCTCTTTGAACACAGCTTTAGCCACTTTCTTGACTTGAGCTGGATCAACTTGGATATTTAGCTCTGCAATTTTTTGTACCAGCTGTTGCTCCACAGACCTGCGCCACTTGCGACACCGAGGTCCTCTATTTTTCTGGAAGATCAGCAACGCGAGCTCATAAGCCAGGCCGGTGCATTGGACATGGGTCCACACATACTTTGACTGGACTTTGGGGACTTCCTGTCCAGCGGATGGAGCAACCTTCTGTGGTGCAGTTGGATACTTCTGAACATATTCTATTAGAGCCTTATCTTCAAGACGTTGGGCCACAGAGACTGTGGACGGATAGAGGAGTTTCTCCTCTATGTTTTTGACCATGGGCTGGTTTGGGCGTGGGGGCAGAGTGGACATATTTGAGGTCAGCCTGCAGATCTTTGACAGAACTCTCTGGACTGGGTTTCTCCAGGCCGGAATCTGCTGCTGCATTTTCACCCATTTTAAAATGTTTTCCATGAATGTGTCCAAATCTTCTCGAACTTTCCTTAGGAAGCCCTTCACTCTTTTTTGTGGTAACAAGAACTTTAAAATGAGGTCTTTGAGCTGCCCGCGGAGCTCTTGGTACAGGTCTTTGGTGAAGCCCTGGGAAACTCTCTCATAGACACACACCTCACGGCCCTGGCTGTCTGTGGCCTGCTCTGAGACCAGCTTCTTCAGATAAAGAGAGGCCTTCTCCATGACCACCTGCACGGAACCAGCCCAGCTTGCGGTTTTCTGGCAGCACAGTTTGGTCAGTAAACTGTAGAAGCTACAACTGGAAAAATACAAGACAAAGAAGGACTTTATCTTCTGGGCCAAGCTCTGGAAACAGGACTTCTTGGTTGGACCAAGTTCCTCTGAGAGGTCTGACTGGGTGTAACCCCTATCCTCCAGAACGGTGGTTACAATCAGTGCTGCAATGTCCTCGTCATTCATCAAGTTCCTTAGCAACACTGCCTGGTCCTGTCTGCTCAACGGGTTCTCTAATGAGGTTTCCAACTTCCTTGCCTCCTTTTCAACAATCTTTCCGACAGCTTCAATGGTTGCTTCCAGGCTGGTGGTTGAGGTGGCCTCCTCCTCATCCTCCTCCTCCTCCTCCTCCTCTTTGTCGTCCTCCTCCTCTTCTAATAGAGCCTTATCTTCAAGACGTTGGGCCACAGAGACTGTGGACGGATAGAGGAGTTTTTCCTCTAGGTTCTTGACCATGGGCTGGTTTGGGCGTGGGGGCAGAGTGGACATATTTGAGGTCAGCCTGCAGATCTTTGACAGAACTCTGTGGACTGGGTTACTCCAGGCCGGAATCTGCTGCTGCATTTTCACCCATTTTAAAATGTTTTCCATGAATGTGTCCAAATCTTCTCGAACTTTCCTTAGGAAGCCCTTCACTCTTTTTTGTGGTAACAAGAACTTTAAAATGAGGCCTTTGAGCTGCCAGCGGAGCTCTTGGTACAGGCCTTTGGTGAAGCCCTGGGAAACTCTCTCATAGACACACACCTCACGGCCCTGGCTGTCTGTGGCCTGCTCTGAGACCAGCTTCTTCAGATAAAGAGAGGCCTTCTCCATGACCACCTGCGCGGAACCAGCCCAGCTTGCGGTTTTCTGGCAGCACAGTTTGGTCAGTAAACTGTAGAAGCTACAACTGGAAAAATACAAGAAAAAGAAGGACTTTATCTTCTGGGCCAAGCTCTGGAAACAGGACTTCTTGGTTGGACCAAGTTCCTCTGAGAGGTCTGACTGGGTGTAACCCCTATCCTCCAGAACGGTGGTTACAATCAGTGCTGCAATGTCCTCGTCATTCATCAGGTTCCTTAGCAACACTGCCTGTTCCTGTCTGCTCAACGGGTGCTCTAATGAGGTTTCCAACTTCCTTGCCTCCTTTTCAACAATCTTTCCGACAGCTTCAATGGTTGCTTCCAGGCTGGTGGTTGAGGTGGCCTCCTCCTCATCCTCCTCCTCTTCCTCCTCATCCTCATCCTCCTCCTCTTCGTCCTCCTTCTCTTCGTCCTCTTCCTGAGGCTTTGGAGTGTCGTCTGAGTCCTCCGGTTGATTACGGCCCCCACACGGGCCACAGCTCTGAGAGATCCTTTGCTTAAGTGAATGTGACAAGTTTCTGGCAAGAAGGAGCAAGGCTTTGAGTTTTTCTCTCCGAGGTTTGTACTCAGGCTCCTCAGTTACAACCAGGTGCTTGTCTTTCACTTTGCAGCAGGACAGGACAGAGTTGATCTTGTTGGTCACTTCGCTGCTCACCAGTTTGAACAGCTCAACCATGATACTGTGGGTGGAGCCTAAAGCTGCTTTAAAACTATTAAAGAGGCTCTTTAATAGTGCTTTGTGCACTGCCTCCTCAGACACCAGTGGACTGAGCTGTGTATTGCTCCGAGTTAAAGTGACCTCTTTAAAACTTTCCAAAATCATATTGGAAATTATGGCGACCACATCCATAAACATTAAAAACAGCATTTGTCTAGACTCTGGCTCAGAAATGTCTACAGTGGACATCTTTTCCCACAAAGAGAAAAGCAGAGGCTGCACTTCTTTGGTGATGTTTGGAATGAGCTCATTTAGAGGTGAGTCAGCTTTACGCTGCTCCTCAATTATTGAACCTACTTCGTTCATACTTACCTCCATTTCCTCTTTCAGATCCTCTACTAGATCCTCGGGGAACTTTTCTTCCGTCTTCTCCATCTCCAGGTTAGTGCTGGTCGAGACCTCTGGGTTTTCCATGCCTAGGAACATTTTTGACTCTGCCAGGATTGTGTCCAACTCTGCAATTAACTCTTCTATTAATTTTTCAGACGCTGTTGGGCTGCTCATTTTCGATATAGTGGTTTTAAACTCTTGTGAAACGCTAAGTGAATGTCTGACAGAGCATGTACTGGTAAACTCGGCTGACAGAAAATTCATTACGTCACATAGTTGGCCCCACGCACATGCGCAGAGCGGTTTCCATGGTAACGGGTAAACAGACAGTTGAAGGCAGCGGCTCGTTTTCAGCTGAAAATAAACATTTGTGACAAAAATGAAGCATACAAAGGTAGAATATTAATTTCAGGAATTCCCTCTTTGTCTGTCTGTCTTTTGGGATTTTATTATTGCCCTGAAAACATCAGGTTCAATGTGTGAAGTGTGAAAATATGGAGTTTATTTTTACTCTGGACCTTAGCTTCCATTAGCTAATAGAAAAATCTAAAGCTCGACATTTTTATTTTCTCTTTTTAAGAACAATATTGGTTGTATTTCTACCTGATGGTGTAAACTCCTGTCTCTGGGCTCAGACAGATTGACCAGCTACGGAGCCCCGGAATGGACATGAGAAAAATAAATAAATAACACGTGGCCTCGACTTCTTAATGCGTGGGAACGAATTATAACACGGGGGTACGTGTTTCACATTACGTGGGTACGACCTGCAAAACACGGGGGTACGTGTTTCACATTACGTGGGTACGACCTGCAAAACACGGGGGTACGTGTTTCACATTACGTGGGTACGACAAAGCACTAATGCACTATTACTGGCGACCTAGAGGTGGCGGCGGCACTAATGTGTGAATAATATATTTTACCGGAAGTTTTTAGGGGAAGTGACGTTGAGTCAACTCATGGGACTGAGAAAGGCGCAATGGACCGAGACAGAACAGACTCTAAAATCAAGTACTACTTTATGTTGGGGATGGGCTACGATGATATACTAGCAGCACTTGCTGTAGACGGTAGAATTTTGAGTAAAAGACATTTGACGAGGATACTTCGCTCATATGGATTATACCGTCGCCAATATGCTAGTCTTGAGCTAGCAATTGACTTCATACTTGATCAACTGGAAGGACCAGGAAGACTTAATGGTTATCGTTGGATGTACGTGAAATGTTTAGAGCAAGGTATCCGCGTCAGGAAAGAAGACGTGAGGTTAATACTTTCTCTCTTTGATCCAGTCAGCGTTCGAGCCCGCCAGGGGCGACGTCTCATTCGGAGACGCTATTTTTCTCAAGGACCTAACTTTATATGGCACGCTGATTCTTATGATAAGCTCAAGCATTTCGGAATTTGCATTAACGGATGCATAGACGGATATTCAAGAAAGGTTATATGGCTAAGAGCAGCTTTTACCAGCAGCGACCCTAGGGTTATTGGCAGTTACTTTATTGAAGCAATTGAACAAGTGGGTGGTTTTCCTAGGCTTCTACGCACTGACATGGGGACGGAGAACGTTGTTCTAAGAGACATTCAACAATATCTGCGCCGGAATGGAGAAGATGACCGAGCTGGAGCAAAGAGCTACATAACGGGGGCAAGTACTGCAAATCAGAGAATAGAGAGTTGGTGGGGACAGTTGAGAAAGGGAGGAGTTGAACACTGGATACAGTTACTGAATGATCTGAGAGATGAAGGACACTTCAGCGGGGATTTCATCGACAAAGCTTTGGTCCAGTTTTGCTTTATGGGAATTATTCAGGTAAAAAAAAATTAAACTACTGAGACATTTTATATTATGATTTTTTTCTTGTTATGACATGTTCACCTATTTCCTTTTTTGATTCTATCTCTAACTTAATTAACTTTAACCCACAGGAGGACCTTAACAATATAAGGAATGTGTGGAATGCTCATCGCATCAGGCCCTCCAGAAACCCAAATGTCCCTTCAGGAATACCAAATGTCATGTACCAAGTGCCTCACCTGTGGGGAACAATGGACTTTCTTGTTCCACTGAATGAAGACATTTCTACATGCAAAGACAAATGCAAGTTCCTAACCTCACTTCCTTGTGATGAGGACATTTTTGATTTGTGTACAATCACTATGGGGCAGTTAGGTCAGGACTTCCCAGTAAATAGGACAGAAGCACTTGATTTATATATTTCACTTAGGGATAATATCCGGTCCCAGGTGTTTGAGTAAAATGAGCCAGGAAAGTTATTTTAATGTTTGATTGTTAGTGTACAGATCCATTCTGTTTTAAATAATTTACAGTACAATTGTGCCCTACAAATGCATTTTTTAATGTGACCATGATGAGAAATCATTTGTTTGTGCTCGACATCCTTGAAAATGATTAAATTTAATTGTGCTGTTAAAGGTGTACTTGTGTCTTGGAAGAATTTAAATTTTAAATTTGGGGTTAGCGTAATTAATTTGATTTTTAATAAGGAACGGTTTAACTAGATTTCTTTGTGATAAAATGTTCAACACAAACTTGAACTCAATTACACTGGGAACAATCAACAGAAGTGCTGTTTATTGATTTCACAAAAAAAAAAAAAATCAACCATGGTATTCCCTGTTCATATAAAATAAAGGCATGGCTAATGCTGGTGTGACCTGCTTAATATTACTTATTAGGCAGCTATTAACCCTGCTGACTTGTCAACACCAATTCTAAACAAAAGTGTGTTTTTCATCAGTTTTAACAATGTAACAGTGCAGGACATTCATAAAATATGTTTGTCCTGATTATCCTTATTTGGCTATATGTGTAACCTAAGCACTTTTAATGACCTTGATAACATGTGTTTGAACAAACAACAATAAACAACTATTACTGCAGGTCAAAAATTAACTTTGGTAAGTTAGATAATGTCCATAACCCAGATGGAGCTTTTTAACACCAGATCAAAATCACTGCGAAGATCTGGGTAATTTTGGTAGCTGATGGGTAGCATCAAGTAACACCCACATGTATGTGCTTGAGGTCTACACTGAAATTGAGAAGTCTCAACGAATTGAACAGTTATAGGCTGGCCAAACAACATATCTGCACCTGTGCAAAAGCGCAGAAAGCATTTAAGCATGTTATTGTCACATTCCCCTATGAACCTTTTCAAGTGTCTTGCCACAGTGTTCTGAAGCGCAGACATATTCTCAGGAAAATTCAGCATTTCTTTTACGCGTTTTGGTGTTGGTGCACGTTCCTCTACTATTTCAACCAGCCTTTGTGCAAACAAAGTGTCTGCCATATCTTTCAAGATTGGCCTCCAACAATCAATGACATACATGGGAGTCTGTATAAGTGTTTTGTGTGCTAATTGTGAAACTATTTCCTTTGTAGTTTCCTTTGTGGGAAAGTAGTGGCATTCATGGGCATCAAGTACATCAACCAGCTCATCTGTGTTAACAGAGTCAAATGAATCTAGGGCAAGTGAAAGAATGTCCCTTTCCTCTTTCGTGACATACTGGAGGAAGCTTTTGATTAAAGAGGTGTAAGATGTACCATACAACACTTCTTCCAAAAAAGGAAGAGGGAGCAGAAGTGGAAAATATCTTACAATTTTCCAACCTACTAAAATAATTCTTCCCACTGCCTGCCATTCTTGCATTTGGTACTCATGCCTAAGGTATGGTACCTTCACATTGCTGCCAAGGGTGCATTTGGTATAAAATTCCCCCCAAAATTCTGAAAGGCAATCCCTAAACACACCTGAACCCTCCCCTTCTTCAAGTTGTCCACTGGGGAGTTTTCTTTTGATCTGTACATCTTTATGCACTATTTCTGGGTCAGTAAAGGCTTGTATAAGCTCACAAAGACAATTACCCCTTCTAATCACAAGCACCACTTTGGTCTTTGACTCGTCCCAAGGTATTGTGTCATCCAGATAAACTGAAGTGTCTAGTGATGCACCAATAATTATCTCATTTTCAGTGTCATGGATCACAGCAGGTGTCTCTGCATTTGCACTAGTAGCCTCAACCACACTTGATTCTTCCACAGATTCTTCAATGACTGTCATATCAGAACCCGCTACGAAATTTAACTCAATTAAATCTGGTTCCGGGGCATCATCAGTGACCTCTGTTGTTGCTTGATTAGACTGCCTGGTCTGATGTTTTGTGTACAGATACAATCTGAGCATTTTAACCTTATTTTGTTCATAAAGCTGCTCAATTGTGCATGTAGGATCAATTTCATTTTCAAAAAAGTCAAAAATGTTCCGGGTATGCTCTTCCAATTTTAATGACCTATACCTTCCATCTGGGAAAAAAAGAGATTCCGCCATATCTTGAATTTCTGTGACTGTAGTGTGTCTGTCAACACACAGATGTCTGGTTCCACCTCCCTTTGGGGCTCGTACGTGTTTATATTGCTGGTCTTTTTCATTGAAGTTCATCCATCCAATTTCTAATTTTCTTTTTTGTTTTTTAGCATTTGCATTTCCAGTTTTATTTTGTGCATTCTGGATTCTTTTTTCCCCATTCTTTGATGTAACCTTTGCTTTGATCTTCTCAAGCAGCTGACTTCTTGATGTTCCTTCCCCTCGACGACAGAACGCAATAACTGCAAGCCTGTCCCCAAAATGGGGAATATATTTAGCGAGATCTCCGTCCGACATCAGTTTAATAACAGAAGAATCGATCTGTAAAAGAAAATCTTTTCAAGTACCACTTAATTGAGCTAGAATAAAAACAAACACATCTAAACAAAGTCTAAACCCTGTTCATAACAAGGACTAAACCAGGTGTAAAAAATGACTAACCAGATTCAATTTTGACCTGAATCAAAACTTAACCAAGTCTAAAACTGGTCTAAACAAGGTATGTAACAGAACCTAAAGTTCAAATTCAAGCTGTCTACCAGATACCTGAACTACAGAAGACTCCACAATGCCACAACTCCCCATACCACAAAGATCTCAACTCCCACCAATGGTCCCCATACCACAATTTGAGCTATAACAAATATTAACAGTTATATACACGTCTTGCTTCTTTAAAAAAAAATAGATAAAATACCTTATCATTTTTAAGTTTATTAATGATCTCATTCTCTACATCTCGGTTCCTGAGAAAAGTCAGAAGGTCATCTTCCTCACACTCCATTTTAAAGCTGTTCCTGTAATACAGCATAATAATGTAATCAGAAGAATGGTAAATACATTTGTACGCACAGACAGGTGTCCATATTAGGAGTATAAATTAACCTAAACCGTCTAAAAACTAAAACCAAATTGACATGTTGACAATGGCTATGGCTCAAGAGTTTTAAATCCCTAGATGTTTGATCTTGAAAATGTTTTATCATGCTTTTAATAATGCTGGCAAAACTGGGTCATATAAGTCTCGCTCATATTTATGTTTTAGCCTACATATTCTGGGACTTGGACAACGAACCTAAACGAACTGGGGAACAGTCCCCATGAATAGCAGACGTTAGTGCTAGGGATACATGAAACACCACCTAGCTAGGACAAAAAAAACTTACAGAATAAATCAAACTTGACTCTAATCCTTTAGCTTTAGTGTCAGCACATATCATTTCATAAAAAAACATTGCATTATATAATATAAAAGTTCACTGTATTTACCCTAATTGATTTGTAGTGTAACTCTTATCGGATAACGTTAACAGTGTGGTTGTCTTGTTTAGAGGTCTTGCTGCTTGTGCTGTCGTTCCCGCGTTGACTTAAGCAAAACACGTACCCCCGTGTTTTGCAGGTCGTACCCACGTAATGTGAAACACGTACCCCCGTGTTATAACTCGTTCCCACGTATTAAGAAGTCGAGGCCACGTGTTATTTATTTATTTTTCTCATGTCCATTCCGGGGCTCCGTAACCAGCAGAGGTCACCCTCTGAAATGAAGACGGTTTAATTTCTACAGCCCAGTCTGACAACAGCTCAAAGGGCTTTAGACACAAAGGGCAGCAAACAGACATTTCCTTTTGTTTCTCAGAAAGAGTTCAATCCATTAAAGCCACGCGTGTAGCTCCAGCCGCTGTTTGAACATGTGACTGATATTATTCAGACAAATGCAGTCATAAAATATAATTTACATAAATAAAATAAACTCAGATAAAGCCGAGAGACTAGCTTTTTAGACCAGAGTAAGTTTTGTAAATGAAGTTACTGATTATTGTCTTTGTGAGGAAGGTGAGGTATTTGTGAGCGACTCCAGGTAAAAACAGGAAGGACACAGGACACACAGGTGACACTTTGTTTCAGTCACAGTGACTTTATTTCATTTTTGGTCCATCAAGAATCATAAACAGAGGTCTAAAGCAAATGTTGGCAAAAGTAAAGGTTGTAGTACGTTCAGCTCATTGTTATTGAGTGATGTGGGCAACACAACATTAATTGATCTCAGTGTTGCACTCAGGTCAGTGTCCTGTCTCTGCACTGGATCTGTCTGAGGACTTAGGTTTCACTCAAACTAAGTGTTCCAGTAGAAAACAGTAATAAATCATCACAAAAAATGAAAAAAGACCAATATAAACTGCTGTATTTATTTTCAACATTTTTCTGTAAATGAGCTGTGATTTAATCCAGAAGAGAAAAGACCCTCTGACCTTATACAAGCAGGACACACACTGCCCAGAGTCTCGACCCCTTGGATGTCTTTTATATCCCTTTCCTGTTTTATACAGTTCAAGTACCTTTTCCCACAGATCCTTTGACAAGTCTTTTGCTTTCCCCATGACTCAGAATAAAGAAACATCAGAGATGCAAGGGTCTGTCAGGAGCCCAGAAACTCACTGACCTTTGATCCACACACTGATTACAAACAGGTCACAGGTGAGGAGGGTTACCTTTAGGAGCCATTCAAACCTGTTTGTGTCACTTGTGCATGTTCTCAGGCCAAAATCACCAGAGTATGTCAACTTCAGGGTCATTTGGGCAGTTTCTGTTGTCATTATGAACACAGTTGTTTGGGTTAGGTTATGTAACATATTTCTCTACAGGATTCATATTAAAGAAAATACATTTTTTATTTCCTGCTGGAATTAATCCCTCGAGCGTTCTGGTGTAGATCTGTGCTTGCTTCTGAGCCGGTTTTAGATCTGACCCTTCTGACCTGGTTTAGATCTAGTTTAGAACTGGTTTAGTTCTGGTTTAGACCTGGTTTAGACCTGGTTTGGAACTGGTTTTAGTCCAGGTTAGACCTGGTTTTCACCCTTTTTATTCCTGGTTTAGACTTGATTAAGATCTGGTTTTAGACCTGGTGAACCAGGTAAAAAAAATACTAATAAAAAAATAAAATACACACATAAAATGCGCCAAGAACTAGTGCAGTAGCTCGTCTTCAGGGACTTGTTCATGTCACAGCAGGGCTCTCCTGAGGATGTTAGGGGCACCGGAGTATGTTTCAAGGTGGACCCATCAGAAAACACCGAGCCTGCGCCCTAAGAAGTCCACCATACTGCGCTTGAAGTCGGTTGTCTAAACTGCGACCGCGAGAGCATTGACTTCCTAAATCTTCTCACACAACTTGTAAAAAACATTCCGCCGTCCTGTATCCACAACCTGTCGATACTCTGCCAATAAATCTTTCAGCTTCAACAGTCGTTATCTGGGTTTCGGGGTTAGCCTCAGTCTCGTGTTGAAACTCTGCTTTTGTTTCCCCAAATCCAACAAAACACGCCATCATGTTGTATCTCGACTGGCAAGAATTCCAGTTGACATTTTCCGGATACTTCTCAGTCTTGTTGTAGTTCAAAGTGATCTGTAAAATCAAGCCGAACTCCTCGTCACTCCTGAACACAGCGTTCGCCATTGTTGTTTACATTTTTGAGCCCCGAGCTAGCCTGCGGCCGCCGGGTCCGGCTGGGAAGCGGAGCCCACGGCGCCGCCTACCGGGCTGGCGGCTGCATGTTCTGCTACAGTAATGACTCTGACCAAACACAAGGTGGCAGCCATGAGTTATTTTATCTTTTGTTTCTTTTGTACCTGTCTCGATTAGTTTTGTCTTTTAGGACTGGAGCTTGTTCCTGTTACAAAGTCCAACACAGGACCGACCATACCATGCATCTACTTTTGCTTAAATAAATAAAACGGGCACTTTTTTGGCAATGCCTCGGCTTTGGTCAGTGCTCTGTGGCACCCCTCTTTAGTGGGACAGACATGCAGCAGTCTGTGGAGGCCTTAGTCCGAGTCCTGGAGTCCTACAGGGGCAGGGACAAAGTGGTGAGTACAATCACAGCTATTAAAAAACACAGGAGGTACATTTTCTTCCGTTTTTCAGTCATGGAAATAATCTGGAACTATGTTAAACTGTCCAAGTGTGAGTAAAATACGTTTGTTTAATGTTTTTTACAAGTAAACGCATTTATTCCTTGTTCAAACCTGAAAATTGACTTGAATATTTGTCTCTGTCACCAATTCTCTAAATTTACCCACCAACAAGCTGCATTTAGATTATAGATTATATTTTTAGCAGTTTGACAAATTTACAAATTTCTTGCAAATTCTGGGCTTTCCTAGTTTCTGTGAGATATTTCTAGAAATATTGTTTATATCATTTTGTTACAGTTGATTCCTGTTTTCACCACCAGTAACACTAGTGCAACCATAAAAAAGTGAGTTTTTCTATTGCTGATCCTGTTTGCACTCACAGGTGAACTAGAGCCTGTCCCGGGCTGCTTTGGGCCTGAGGAAGGGAATACCCTTGTAGATCATCTCAGAACTCATATTTTCTATTTTTTCTCTGTCTGTCTGTCTCTCTCTGTGTCTGTCTCTGTGTCTCTCTGTGTGTCTCTGTGTCTCTTTCTGTGTCTCTCTCTGTGTCTCTCTCTGTGTCTCTCTGTGTGTCTCTCTCTCTCTGTCTCTCTCTCTGTCTCTCTGTGTCCTTCTCTCTGTGTCTCTCTCTGTGTCTCTCTCTTTGTGTCTCTGTGTCTCTCTCTGTGTCTCTCTGTGTGTCTCGCTCTCTCTGTCTCTCTCTCTGTCTCTCTGTGTCCCTCTCTCTGTGTCTCTCTCTCTGTGTCTCTATGTCCCTCTCTCTGTGTCTCTCTGTGTGTCTCTCTCTGTCTCTCTCTGTGTCCCTCTCTCTGTGTCTCTCTGTGTCCCTCTCTCTGTGTCTCTCTCTCTGTGTCTCTCTCTGTGTCTCTGTTTCTCTCTCTGTGTCCCTCTCTCTGTGTCTGTCTCTGTGTCTCTCTCTGTGTCTGTCTCTGTGTCTCTCTCTGTGTCTGTCTCTGTGTCTCTCTCTGTCTCTCTCTGTGTGTCTCTCTCTGTCTCTCTCTCTGTGTCTCTGTGTCTCTCTCTGTGTCTCTCTCTGTCTCTCTTTCTCTGTGTCTCTGTCTGTGTCTCTCTCTGTGTCTCTCTCTGTGTCTCTCTCTGTGTCTCTCTCTGTGTCTCTGTGTCTCTCTCTGTGTCTCTGTGTCTCTCTCTCTGTCTCTCTCTCTGTCTCTCTCTGTGTCTCTGTCTCTCTCTCTCTGTCTCTCTCTGTGTCTTTGTGTCTCTCTCTGTGTCTCTGTGTCTCTCTCTGTCTCTCTCTGTGTCTCTCTGTGTGTCTCTCTCTGTGTCTCTCTCTGTCTCTCTCTCTGTGTCTCTCTCTGTCTGTCTCTCTGTGTCTCTCTCTGTGTCTCTGTGTCTCTCTGTGTGTCTCTCTCTGTCTCTCTCTCTGTGTGTCTCTCTCTGTCTCTCTCTCTGTCTGTCTCTCTGTGTCTCTCTCTGTGTCTCTGTGTCTCTCTCTGTGTCTCTCTGTGTGTCTCTCTCTGTCTCTCTCTCTGTGTCTCTCTGTGTGTCTCTCTCTGTGTCTCTCTCTGTGTCTCTCTGTGTGTCTCTCTCTGTGTCTCTCTGTGTGTCTCTCTCTGTCTCTCTCTCTGTGTCTCTCTGTGTGTCTCTCTGTGTGTCTCTCTCTGTCTCTCTCTCTGTGTCTCTCTGTGTGTCTCTCTGTGTGTCTCTCTCTGTCTCTCTCTCTGTGTCTCTCTGTGTGTCTCTCTCTGTGTCTCTCTGTGTGTGTCTCTCTCTGTGTCTCTCTCTGTGTGTCTCTCTCTGTCTCTCTCTGTGTCTCTGTGTCTCTCTCTGTGTCTCTCTCTGTGTCTCTCTCTGTGTGTCTCTCTCTGTGTCTCTCTGTGTGTCTCTCTCTGTCTCTCTCTGTGTCTCTGTGTCTCTCTCTGTGTCTCTCTCTGTGTGTCTCTCTCTGTGTCTCTGTGCCTCTCTCTGTCTCTCTCTCTGTGTCGCTCTCTGTGTCTCTGTGTCTCTCTGTGTGTCTCTCTCTGTGTCTCTCTCTGTCTTTCTCTCTGTGTCTCTCTGTGTCTCTCTCTGTGTCTCTCTCTGTCTCTCTCTCTGTCTCTCTCTCTGTGTCTCTCTGTGTGTCTCTCTCTGTGTCTCTCTGTGTGTCTCTCTCTGTCTCTCTCTCTGTGTCTCTCTGTGTGTCTCTCTCTGTGTCTCTCTGTGTGTGTCTCTCTGTGTGTCTCTCTCTGTCTCTCTCTGTGTCTCTGTGTCTCTCTCTGTGTCTCTCTCTGTGTGTCTCTCTCTGTCTCTCTCTGTGTCTCTGTGTCTCTCTCTGTGTCTCTCTCTGTGTCTCTCTCTGTGTGTCTCTCTCTGTGTCTCTCTGTGTGTCTCTCTCTGTCTCTCTCTGTGTCTCTGTGTCTCTCTCTGTGTCTCTCTCTGTGTGTCTCTCTCTGTGTCTCTGTGTCTCTCTCTGTCTCTCTCTCTGTGTCGCTCTCTGTGTCTCTGTGTCTCTCTGTGTGTCTCTCTCTGTCTCTCTCTCTGTCTCTCTCTCTGTGTCTCTGTGTCTCTCTCTCTCTCTCTGTGTCGCTCTCTGTGTCTCTGTGTCTCTCTCTGTGTCTCTCTGTGTGTCTCTGTGTCTCTCTCTCTCTCTCTGTGTCGCTCTCTGTGTCTCTGTGTCTCTCTCTCTGTGTCTCTCTCTGTGTCTCTGTGTCTCTGTGTCTCTCTCTCTGTGTCTCTGTGTCTCTCTCTGTGTCTCTGTGTCTCTGTGTCTCTCTCTGTGTCTCTCTGTGTGTCTCTCTCTGTCTCTCTCTCTGTGTCTCTCTCTGTGTCTCTGTGTCTCTGTGTCTCTCTCTCTGTGTCTCTGTGTCTCTCTCTGTGTCTCTGTGTCTCTGTGTCTCTCTCTGTCTCTCTCTCTGTCTCTCTCTCTGTGTCTCTGTGTGTTCAGATCCGAACGGCCTGTTACGGCTCGCAGCTCGTTGGAGGAGTCCTTTCTCGAGGAACAAACACTGACGATGCCTCTCGACGCCTCGGGAAGAGCCTGCTGCTGTTTTCTGCTCAACTCAGCAACTGCAGGACGGTCCTCAGGCTGTTCGACGACCTTTCCATGTTGTCCTACTCCCACAGCTACGGCCTGGGGGCTGCGGTGAGCAAGAAAATTATTGTTATGCAGAAAATTAATTTTATGCAGAAAACTATTTACTTTAAAAGACATAGTTTGTGGGATATTAAGGTGTGGTTCATATCCTCACAGGAGGACGACTTGTGCGTCCGCTGGATCTCGGTGCTAAACAACGTGGCCGATCAGCTGTACTACCCCTGTGAGCACATCGCGTGGGCCGCCGACACTGAGCTCATCAAAGTGAAGTCGGACAAATGGTGGCTCCTCAGTACAGCGCTGTGGGGAGCGTCACTGATGCTGGGAATACTCAGGTGACCACAGAAAAGCACCTTTTTAGTAACTTTTTAGCTCAAAGTATGGACACTGAAAGCATTAAAAAAAGAGCCTCATGGAGGTTTCTTGAAATGAAACCCGGCAGAATAACTAAATAAAGCTGGTTCTACAGATTTTTCATAATGATCTGTTACATCAATACAAATTTACATCAAAATTTAATTGTACAGGTCATTAACTGAGATATAACCGTGTTTTTCCAGTGGGCATTTGTTTCCCTTCCCTTCCTCCCTTAAATCTTAAAAAAATAAGTAATGTAAGCTGCAAATTTTAAATAAGATTTTTTTTTTCAGTAATACTGTATTAAATTGTTCTACAAAGCAATGTTGTCATATAGCTTAGGACATTAATGAGTTATGTCTTAAGGGCTCTAATTAATACAATCACATTTATTCATTTATTCATTTAGCTGACAGTTTTATCCAAAGCGACTTACATTGAGCTTCAGTTCACAAGTTTTTCAGCTGGAACACCACTGGGCTCAAGGTGAGTTCAGTGTCTTCCAAGGACACAACAACAGAATGAACTGTGGCGAGAGTGGGAGTCGAACCACCAACCTTCCGGTTGAGGGACAACCACTGAGCCATTTACACTCTGCACCAGAAATGTCTTTTTATTTTGGTTTAATCTCATCTGTAGGTCGCTCCGTGTTTTGCTGCTTTTGAAGAAGAAACTTAAGAAATGTGAAAGAAGTGAAGAAGCCGGCAGGTGAGGAGATTTGTGCCAGAACAGATCAGTCTCGTGGTTAGTCATCTTTCCTGATTTAAAGTGAGTTTATATGATACTAAAACATTGTATCCTTCTCCCGCAGTCGCTCTCAGCTGCGCAGACAGATCCGAGGAGAGACTCTGTCGATTGTAAGCAGCACGGCAGACCTCTGTAACGCCGTTCATTGGATGCCTCCTGGATTCCTTTGGGCTGGACGGTTCTCTGAGTGGCTTGTGGGACTAATGGGCACAATCTCATCTGTGATTGGTTTGATCCAGATGTGCGCCACTGACAGCAGCGGCCAATCAGAGCTTTAGTTATTCAGACACAAAGGATTGATCTTATTAGGCTAATGATTTAAATTCATATGCACATTCCACATCAAAGACTGAATGCTATTTTTATGTATGTCCTCATAACTAATAGCATGAATTGATTTGTAATAGTATAACCACTTTATCTTGAATTACATAAATTTAAATTAAATACGACCAGGTATGCTGTTAAGATGTTTGATTTACAAAAGTAAGATCTGTTTCAGTTTTAATAATGTTATCCTTGGAAAAATGTATTCTTAAATATTTTTTATAAATTCATGTTATTTCAGTAAAAATAAAAAATTTAAAATATATATATTTTTAAAATAAATCTGAATCGTTTTTCGATTAACTTGGTCTGGTTTCTCTAAAATGACGTGGAGAGTTTTTACGTGATTGTTGCGTTGATGTACCAATAGATTTGTCGTAAATGAAAATAGTTTGAACCAACGTAAAGGAATATCGGCAATGGACCAACTAAAGTGTCATTGTTATAGCAGACATAGTTTTGTTTGATTTAAGCTCGTAACCAAAAGCGTGTATGGAAATAATTTAGATTCTGCTACAATAGTCGATTAATTTAAGAAATAAAAAGTAAAATGGATAATGGAAATCTCTGAGGGAACGCGAACGCAACAATGGATAGAGTTTACAGCGGAGTTGGCAAAGAGTCGGCTTTTAACGACAGCAGCCGCAGTTATGACAGAAAAACGGGGTTAAATGTCATCAACTTAGTCATTTTAAACCATTTAAAGTTCTCACAGACTTGCTAATGTCGTTGTTAGTATGACTAATGAAACGAAACGAAACCAAAGTTCCGCTGCAGAGTAAAATCCCTAACTGCTCATCATCGGTGAGTCTCTCGGAGAAGAGCAGTCTGCTCACAAAGAAGTAAAGGGACCTAAATTATCAGGTAAGAGCTCGGAGCATTCAGAAAGGCCACGTATTTTAAAGGCAAACCCGACTCAGGCTAATTAGCTTTTGTAAATAAGGGTGATATAATGAGTTAAACAGCTGGTAAGCAAGTGCAAAGTTAGCGACTGAAGAAGCTAACTTGGCTAAACGTGGATAACTGAAGGCAATTAATTACTGTTGGTGTTCAGTAAGGCACTAAAACCTGCAACAAACACTGAGTTTTCGGGGAGTGTGCTTTATAAATGTCTCTAAATACTTGACATAAAGGTTATTGTCATGTCTGATGTGCTCTCCAAGCCGTCTACTCATTCTAACTTGATCATATGATGATTTATTGACCTCATACTACAATAGAAAACAATTGTGTCTAAAGTGAACCTTGTTCTTTGAGATCCTCTTAGACTTTGTGCTGAGCTTTTCTATCTTGATGGACGAGATCATAGGAATGCACTAGAAAAAAATATTCAGCATGAAATCAGTTTGTCTTATTTTATGGGGATTACAGCATATAAGGGATGTGTTTTTTGTTATTTTGGTTTTGCTTTGGTGGTGTAAGTGACTTGCTTTAAATGCATAATGTGAACTTATTCCTGTTGACCTCATTTGTGAAACAAATCTTGCCCCAGCAGAAACAAGTCAAGACTGGGACCAGTGTAGAAAGAAGCAGCTATAAAAATCCAAAACAAAAAGTTCAGTCCGGTCTTAGACCACGTCCAATCTCATGGAGGGGTTAGTGTTTGGTGAAAGAGGCAGAGTTACAGGGAAAAAATCAAGTAGACAAATAAAACTGTTTGGGTTTTGGTCCTATTTGGTTTGAATTCTTGACACAATCTTTCGGACTTGTCATAAGAACTACAACACGAGACAAAATCAGTTTAGTGCAGATAAGTACTTCTTTTTAGTTGTGCAAGTTATAGACAATACTTTAGTGTCTTTATTAGAATATTATATAGAATATCACACCACCATTGTGTATATCTATTCATATGATTCATTTTACATGTTTTTTTTTTATTGTCGTTATTTAGTTCTGTAAAAATGTAATGTTAGTAAAGTGTCTTGTCTTCTTGTCTTAGGACCACATTTCAAAGATCTCGCTCTCATCTCAGAAAAGTGTCTGTCAGATTGTCTTTATTGAGGTTGTCTTTACTTTTACCTAATGCTGACCCCTTCATGAGGTTTGATTTATTGTTTTTACTGTAATCTCCTTCATTGTGATGCACTGGTCTTCTTCTGGTTCAGGTCTTGTTTAATGTGGTTTAAACAAAGTAATAATTATTGTCTTCTCACAGGTTTCCTTCCAAAATGGACTCAGCTGCTCCATCTTCAGACACTATTCTTATTGATTCCTCCATCGATTTTATCAGCGAGCAGACGGCAGCATCTCTCCCAGTCTCAGAGGTGGAGGATTTGGACTCGTACAACCCGATTGAACCCCCACCGCTGGACTGGAAGTCTGACTCCTCGAGCGAAACTGGCTCTGTAGACCAACTGGACAACACTGTGGACAGTTTAGACAAGGCCAGCCCGGATCTGTCAGTGCTGTTGCCATCGGATGTTCCTCACAGTGCGGTGACTGAGCTACAAAAGGTGGAAATGAGCAAAATGGCAGAAGTTTTGGTGAATACTGAGGCTGGATTTGAAGGAGTCTACGCAGTAAACGAGGAGAGACGCGTGGAAGAAGATGGAGATATGGAAGTGAGACATTTAAATCAAGAGTTTATAGTTGATGATCAACAAAGTGCTTCAAACCGTTGTATCCAGTCTACAAGTGATACGGCAGGAGTTTTGGGGAATATTGAGAGCGGACTGGAAGGAGTTCATGCAGCAAATGAGGAAAGGGAACTGGCAAGTTCCCTTTCCTCATTTACCTCAAGTGTAGTCTTAGAAAAATCTGAAATAGACAAGTATAAAGTGAGAGATTTAAGTCAGGAGTTTGTAGTTGATCAACAAAATGCTTCAAATTTTGACGACAAAGACTACAGTCGTATGTACTCCCTACAGGGGCAAACAACAGATATAGCAGGAGTATTGGGGAATATTGAGACTGGATTCGAAAGAGTTTATGCAGCAAATGAGGAGAGCGAACTGGCCAGAAGTGGAGTTTTAGAAGAAGCTAAGGAAGGCTTTTATGAAGAGTACACGGCTGTGGATCGAAATTTTCACGATGAAGACCACAGTCGTATTCACTCACTGCTCAACAAACTCCAGCTTAACGGCGAGGAAGAGTCATACCCCGGTAATCGGATTCCACCACCAGCTTCTTTTGACTCTGTCCTGTCCAACCTCGAAGCCCGCTCCTCGTCGCCGATCCCAGACGAAACTACAGGCCTACTGTTCTCTGAAAACCACCAGAGAGACTTGGTGGGACTGCTGCACTGCACAGAGATCAGGTCCGGTCACGGAGCTGAAGTGGACGCTGTGGTGTCGGTGTCCTACAGCCAGCAGGACACGCAGAGATACTGGGGGCGTTACGGGAAAGCTCGACCCCAGCCTGAAAGAGAGGACTCATTCTCGTCGCAGCCCGATGACGAGTATCCCGAACCGGTTTGGATGAAGCTGGGAGAGGAGCCGCCAGACGAGGAGGCCGCTGCAGGAAATGATCAGGTAGGTGTTCTTTTATGAAACGACAGTCTTATTTTATCATGCAGTGCCCAAACAACAACCATAGCGACCTGTGTTTTAGGTTTGCTTCGTCCAGTGGTGGGTTGTATTGTTCCTATACAATGAGAAGCAGAGGTGCTAACCCTGACACTCTCAACTCGCTACACTTTTTTATCCCCATCTCATTTAAGATTTTCACTCTTCGGAATTAAAATGATACCATTGCCATGTTATAATTTTCTTGTTGTGTGGAAGGGAGCCCTGAGGACAGTCCACACTGAGCTCTGTCACAGATTGATGCTATGAAGAGGCCGACAGCAGTATTAGTTTAAAACACAGCGGGGCTGCTACTGCTTTGACTGAACATTGATTCAAACTGACAGCTTCACAACTGCAGAACTTTTTTATCCCCACATCGAACAGTATTTAAACTTAAACACAGCTATCGTCCATGTTTGATTACTGTGTTTGTTTACTCTGAAGTCACATTTGATCCCGAGAGATTTGGTGAGATTTCGGAATCTGGACGGTCTGGGATTACCTCACTTCACATTTACAAAATTTCTATCTCGTGCACAAACTATTGGCCACTGGATGATTAGAGAGTGCACCAGGCAGGACAACCCAACAAATCTTTAACATCTGTGGTTGAACACTAAATTATAAAACACCCAAAGTATTAACATCCTTACTTTTGTCTCTGCAGGATACTGATGACCAACCTTCATATAAAGATGGTAAGCCTGCCTATTTTGTCCTTCTGAAATTAATTTCATTTTTATCTTGTTTAGGAACTATGTCTGCATTTATATAAAAGGAACTACTTCCTAGAGACCAATACAAAACAAACAACTATACACTATTAAAACATAGCTTTGAACAATGTCTTATACAGCCACAAAACTCCAGCATTTTATATTTTGCCTCTTACTCAATGTACATACACAGAATATTTTGGAAAATATCCAATTGAACATTTCCTCGGTATTGCATCAAGGACTTTATAAAAAGCATGTATTGCTGTAACCCCGTATTAATAAATATATAGTTTACCATTTCTTTAAAGTTATGTTTAGTCTGGCCATAAATAAACGCTGGTTACTTGCTTTATATTTTTACTGTATTTAAATTTAGGTTTGAATATCTTTAACTATATATCTTTAGCCTTGTTTTGGGCCTGTCTATTCAACTTTAGTTCAGCACACTCGGTGAGAGATAGTAGAAGCCTGTTTAGTCTAGACTAAATAAACGCCATGGCACGGCCTGGTCCTGATGTACGAGGCTATATAGTCTTCCATAGTATTTCAGAAACATGAGAGACTGGTTATTCAGCGCTTCACTGTGTTTTCTGTCCTGTCTCCCGCTCCTGTATTGATGGTCAATAAACTTCTGGCTAAGGCATTCAAAATTTCTAATGCCGTTCTTTACTCTCGAGGGACTCTTCGCAGCTCTAAGGGCAGCTCAAAGGTTCCCCAACAGGAGTAAAATGATGAAATACAGAATACAAAATTTGTGTTATTCCTACAGTGCCTGGTCCGTGTGACCCCGAGGACCTGTTAGACGGAGTCATTTTTGGGGCCAAATACCTGGGCTCCACACAGATCAAATCAGACAAAAACCCTTCCACAAATGCTCGGATGTCACAGGCTCAAGAGGCTGTGGACCGCATTAAGGTAAAGCCAATAATAAAACCCCTAATTTGCTGTATAACCGTTGACTTGTTGTCTATTTTCTTATATTAAATGACATTAACCTTGAATGTCTTGTTCAGGCCCCAGAAGGAGAGTCTCAGCCAATGACAGAAGTCGACCTGTTTATTTCCACGAAGAGGATCAAAGTGCTGACGGCTGACACTCAGGTAAATATTATTCTATCAGCAAACGTCATCAGACCTTTTCTTTTCTTGCCTTAAATGCAAACGGTTAACTTCTGTCCTATTGTAGTCAACTGTTAAAAGCCAAACAAGGATTTCTAGAACTAGAAGAGGTTTATTGTTGCTGTATACTCTACAGGGCAATGATATACTTTTTAAACACACCCTCACATCCACTTTTATATAAATACAAGGCACATGTTGGAGACAAGGTGCCAAATATTAAGGTGTGCCACTATTCATGAATCACTAAAGGCTATTTCAAGTCTCTGCAAGATTATTATTCAGCCTTGTGCCTTCGTTGTTTCCCTCTGTCAGCGTGTTCAGATCTAGTCCATACATGTTACTCTGAGAAGTCAAATGTATATATTTCTGCTGTTACCAGGAGGCCATGATGGACCACCCGCTGCAGATGATCTCCTACATCGCTGACATCGAAAACATCGTGGTCTTGATGGCGAGGAGAAAACGCAAAGGACAGGATGCTGAGTCTGAGAAGAAATGTTTAATGGTTTGCCATGTGTTCACCTCGGACGATGTGAGTGAATGATGTGATGTAACACAATCCAACAGTAGAGTTGTATTTTGCCGCTTGTGGCTCGGTTCAAATACTTGTTTTCTGCTGTGGTCAACAGTGTGACCTGGTTTGTTCGCTCAGACATTTAACTCGGTCTCTTGAATGTAAAAGTGGTCTGGCTGTCGTCCCAGTTTCCCATTTGGCTTGACTGAATGAGAGGGAGAGGAGTTTCTTTTAGAAACTAATTAGCTGTGGGACAAAAAGGCTTTGTGCTTTTTGCTCCTAGTTTTTGCTCAGTTGACTTATTTTAAATGAAAAGGTGTATGAGATATGAGAGTAAAGTCTGGAGTGTGAATACTGGCGTAATTAATGTTATTGTTGTTCTTTTGTGTTGGAAAATTTCTGTTGGTCAAGTTATTTAGGCATTTGAAGTCTGTAAGTACAGAGTTTGGAAGTTCAATAACTGAATACTCGTGTTTAAGAAGATAATGTTTAAAATGGGTGGAGCAAGTATATAGAACCAGCATTAATACATGAAGGATTTATTCATGAGACTAAATAAATGTTATAATATCAATTTATTATGTCATAATTTCTACTGCACAATTGCAAATGTAGCATTATTGCAATATATGTATTGCAAAGAATGACTTGTATTGCAGTAACGCTATACTTTCTAAACAAAACTTTAAATCAGACTGTGGTGCATCCAAATGGAAAAGTCCTGGTTTAGACCTGGTTCAGTCTCTAATATTGATTTATTTAGTCCAGAGCATGTTTTTCAAATACAAACAAAGAAAAAATAAATGATCAATTCAACTAAGTAACTACTATAGTTAACTTGAGCTCAGTGGTAGAGCTTCCACCGGATGGTTGGTGGTTCAATTCCTGCTCTCCCCACAGTTCATACTGTCGTTGTGTCCTTGGGCAAGACACTTAACCCACCTTGCCTCCAGCGGTGTTCCAGCTGTAACACTGGTGAATGGAAGCTTACTGTAAATCGCTTTGGATAAAAGCATCTGCTAAATAAATAAATATAAATGTAAATTAAATTATAAAATGTAAACCACACCTGTTGCCTTTTCAGGATTTGCACATCTGCAGAAAAAGACTCTTGTCTACAACTCGTCTACAACTGCTGCTGCAAAATGCTATGGGATATGTATCTTTTATATTTAATGTCAGACTTTCTCCAGACATTAATGTTCAAACATGCAGCACACACCTGGTAACTCTGATAGATCTGCTTCACAGAACTATCTGGAGGGCACCTGTTAAAAGTGTTTGCAAAGAAAAGGTTCTTTAAATGAAAATCTGTCGGTTTGGATCGGTTTGGATTTATTGCTGCAGTTTTTTCAATCGGAGCAGCTCTGTGTTGTTTGTAACGGTTAAACGGTTGCTACGTCTTCAGATCTAAAACTCGCCCAGACCTGTCGGTGCTGCCCCTTTACAGGACACGAGCCGGTAAAGCCAGGGTTCGGACGTGAATACTTTACTTGGCACAGGTCAAGATTGATTTTGAGTTTGTAAACTCACAAATATTGAGAGAAACAAGCTGCAGAGCAAAGTTAAACATCTGGAGCTTGTCCTGGTGATTTTACTGACGGTGTAAAGCATGTGAGAGCGGGGTAAAACTGGTGAAATTACTTTGAGTTGTTCGTGTCCTCCCAGTTCAGAGGAGAGTTGAACTGTAGTGTTTTACCCAGTGAGCCTGAAAACTGTCATAAATAAAAGATTTGATATGAGCAAATCCCACTTGTTTTTGTGTCCAGGCCCAGATTGTAGCTCAGGCGATCGGTCAGGCTTTTGGAGTGGCTTATCAACAGTTCCTTCAGGCCAACGGCATCAAAGCCAGCGACCTGAAACCTGGAGAATATAGTCACTACCTGGAGAGTCAGGAGCTTTACAACGGAGACCTGGCCCACTTCTCTGACTCCCAAAACCTCAAAGAAGTAAGTCGAGCATTTACATTTTTAGTGTTACTGACAAAAGAGTGGCAGTAGCCTTTTGTGAACTTAGATGGGGACCTCAAATTTGTATTATCTTTGTTGACTATTGCTATGTAGATATTGTTTTAGGGTTCGCACACATACTAAAAAAATCTATAGAAAAAAAAAAGTGTAGTTTTTAAGTTGTGGAAATTACTTGGAAGATTTATTAAAATGGCAGTAAGTCTGAGTTTTTGTGAGCATTTTGTAACAGGCACTCAGGCCTAATGTTTAAGGCCTTCCTGAACCCACTGGTATTTTTAAAAAAACCTGGAAATGACCTGGAAAAAATCTTTAAATTGGGCACAGTTTGAGTTTTTAAATGAATTTAAATAAAAGAAAAAAAAACAGACTTTGCACTTTTACTGTTTTTGCTACTTCCTTTTGTGATATGGGTGTACCAGAATGTGATGTTACCAGTGACTTTGATGCATGAAAAACCAAAAGAATATTACAGTCCAAGTTATGTGATACAAATATTAATAGTGCATTAAAAGGTAATGGGTCTCATTTCCTGCTTCCTACTTCCTGCTTCACTTTTTCATATCTGTCCTGTGTGTGGTGCAGGTGGTTATTACTAAAGCTCCCGGTGAGATCCTGGGTCTGGCGGTGGTGGAGTCGGGCTGGGGGTCCATCCTGCCCACTGTGGTGGTGGCTAACCTGCTCCACGGAGGCCCGGCCGAACGCAGCGGGGAGCTCAGTATCGGTGACCGCATCATGTCTGTGAACGGCACCAGCCTGGTCGGTCTGCCCATTACCACCTGCCAGAACATCATCAGGGTAAGAAACGGGATTGGACTAAGTTAAAATATCTTAAAGCAGGGACACAGTAACATCAAAGGTAATATATAAAAATAAAATGATTAAATCTTTCTAATGTGCTTTTCTCAGGATTTGAAAAGCCAAAAGTATGTGAAACTTAGCATCGTGCACTGTCCTCCCGTTACCATGGCGATCATCAGGAGACCAGACCCCAAGTATCAGTTGGGCTTCAGCGTCGAGGATGGAATTGTATGTCATTTTTTTTTTACTTCCATGAAAAGCAAAGCTCTGGTGTTGTATTGTAGAAAATTCTATTCCTCAAAGGTTTGATGAATCAAATCAATTGAAAATGTTTTTCTTTGAGACGACTAAAATGTTGAAGAGACATTTGGAATGAAACCTCGCCTGTTGCAGATCTGCAGTCTAATGCGTGGAGGGATCGCAGAGAGAGGAGGCATTCGAGTCGGCCACCGCATCATAGAGATCAACGGGCAGAGCGTGGTCGCCACATCTCACGACAAGATCATCCAGACCCTGACTAATGCTGTGGGAGAGGTGAGGCACATTTACAAGGTTCTGACTGTATTTTTCAGGACATTTTCAGGACTATCAAATTTAAGTCAGTGGGATGCAGCAAACTATTTTTAGATTTCCTTAATTTTAAAGCTTTTACATAGTTTGTTTGTTGAATTAAAAGACAACGTTTAATTCCAAGATTTTTGTGTGATCTGAAGTTGTCTCTTATAGTCTGTGTAACCAGGCAGCACCATTGTTTAATGACATAAATGACAGTTTCACTGAGCAATGGAGGTCAATTTGGCTCATTTAAATTTCTGTGAAAGTACATGTCTATGGTTTAATGTATATATGTTACTACGTATGTCTATATCAGTTGCTGAAGCGATGGCTTTTGTGGCCTCAAGCTTATATCTTTACTCAAGTTTTCTGCCCCCTACTGACTTTGATTCAATACCTTTGCTACTTGGGGACACGCACAGTTTTCCTGAAAGGGTTGTGACTTTGGATCTCAACAATTTTATTTTCTTTCTTTTTTTTTTACGTCAATGTAGAGTTCTCAAAGGTTTCAACAATTCTGAGTTTGTTTTCACCTTTAAACCTACATCAATATGCCTTTTGTTGAAACCTTCTTATTTATTTTTTTTTTACTTTAAGGTTTTTATCAAAGTTTTGGCATTTTTCAAAGATAAAAATGTATAATTTAACAAGAAACAAAAACTGACTAAAAAAAAATGCCATCTTGTAATGGGCTAGACAGTTCAGAGTCATTATTGCACAACAACACATAAATAATACTGACATGGGGAGAAAAGGAAATACAGCTAGGACTAACTTTATATGAAACATTTCCAGTTTTTCTAGTACCCTCCACATTTCACAGAAGCCTGTCTTAATGAGAAAGGTAAGGCAAGTGTATTTATATAGCACAATTGGACTTAAACATTGTCAGAGTAGAGGCTGGTCTCACATCCTCTGGAAGACTGTTTCAAATTTTAGCTGCATAAAACTGAAATGCTCCTTCACCGTGTTTAGTCCTGACCCTGGGCACCAGCAGGAGACCTGTCCCTGAGGTCCTCAGAGTCCCAGGTTCATATGGGACTAACATGTCAGAGATGGACTTTGGCACAGAGCCATGGAGAGCCTTATACACCTGCAGAGCTGCTTTAAACCCTCTCCACTGAGAGACAGGAAGTGTAGAGATCTGAGGACAGGACTAATATGGTCGTACTTTCTGGTCCTAGTCAGGATTCGAGAAGCAGCGTTTTGTGATAATAAGTGACTATTAATATTTTTGCTCATCTCTGTCAGATTCACTTGAAGACCATGCCAGCATCAACCTATCGACTCCTCACGGGACAGGATGCACCTGTGTTTCTCTGAGCACTTCCTGCCTTCACAAGGACGAGGAGCATCTGCTGAAGAAGAATGTTCTAGTTTTTCCAAACCAAGAAAAATATGCAATTAATTTATTATGAGCTATCATGTTTTAGGAAAAGAGGCAAGTCTAATTAAATATTGTAGATGTAAAGACATTGGAATATTTTAAAATGAAAGGGCAAAGCCAGGCTCTTTTTACTTTATATTTATGTTTAACAATGCAAGCTATAGTTATGTAATGGATATAATGGATAAGAGCAATACCTTTCTCACTAACTTTGACCACAGTAAGGATACTGTATACACATTTTAGCTGGACTTGTGCTGCCGGCGTGCCTCAGTGTTCATAGAGAAAACCTTAAAGGATTAGGACTTGTATGTGCTACCCTTTTACAAGCATGCATACAAACATTACAGCAGTGACTGTGTGTTATTCATTTATGCTTCCCATACTTTGCCTGAGCAGAACAACATGCACAATTGAAAATAACTGCCTTCAACATAGAGATAGAGAGAGATGCATATATTTTTCAAGAATTTGCTTTTTTTAGATCTTTATTAAAGTGATCTTTATGATATCTCAAGGTTATTTATTGATAATGGGTCAATATTGTCTGATGCAAATGTATTATGAACCAGTTTTACCTTGGCTCTCACAAAAGTATTAAGGATTTACTTTATAGTCTGTTTTGTCATTTGCTTTTACTAATAAAACTTTTACATATCTTGTAAAACATCTTATTTATTAATATTTTCTAAATTGTGACCTAAGAGCTTAAAAAAATGAATGATTATGAATGGCTTCTGGTCGATCAGTCTGCAACCAGGCAATCAACTGTCACTATTCACCAAAACATAACCGACAACCAATCAGAGTTACTACCGGCTTTTTGTGTCCCGCCTCCCGGAAGCGTTGTAACCAGTTGGACCGTTTGGTGGGCGTGGCTTTGGTTAGCTAACTGCTGTTGCGTAGTAGTAGGAGGAGGAGAATGGAGAGTTCCCGGTCAATGACAACCTGCCGTGAACTGGAATCTCCAAAGCAATAAAAGAAGGTATTATCATCCAGATCAAAGCAAGGTAATCATTCACAGGTTTAATCCGAGTCTTTATAGATAATTATGCCGCTTTTATGTGCTTGTAAAGTGGCTGTTTTACTAGATAAAGCATGACGGTGGAACATGCTAGGTATTACCGGTGGAAGGAAGTAGCTATTTATTTATTTATTTATTTTAGTCCTAGATTGTGTCTTTCTTTAATTTAGGCAGCACACAATTATAAAAGACTAAAAATATTGTAATAGTGCTTTTATGTATTCTTTATGGACATTCTCATTCTTCTTTGGAGTCTCATTGGCATTACCATAACAATGCAAAACCATCACTTTAGAACTAGACCCACATTTATTTTTTTATTTTTTTTTATATATTTATTAAACATGCACTACATTTGCACTGGGAAGTTAAAAGTTTTTGAGAAATAATGGCTTTGACAGGTTAACCAACAATGACTGGTTCTGTTCTGACTGTAGGTAGTAACGGAGCAGAAGTGAACGTCCCAGAGACTGAGGTAAGCTGTTTGGCTCAGGAGGCTTTCAGGATAAAGAAGAGGATTGTCTGTCTTGAGTGGATCACAAAGCACTAGGACTGAGAATCACAGAGTTACAAATCATGGTAATTCAATACTCAGAGGAGGGCAGAGCAGCCCAAATCTGTCCTCAAGCAAATGAGAAATAAATCAGCAATTCTTAAACATTACCCCAAGTAACATTTTAACTACATGTGTAATTGTTTTGCCATTTTGTTAATACAATATATGACTTCAGTGTGGTTTATTATTTGCTTTTTAATATTCTGCTGTGCTGTTGTCAAATACTTGCCTTTTGAATTTACATTTGTATCCACTTCATATTTTTACAAAAGTAAAATATAGTATAGAAATGTGGAAATGTGGTCTGCTGTATATCTACTAGTTTCAATTCCCCACAATTCTGCTTTATTCAGCCTCTCGTCATGGACAGGTAGCAGAGAAGAGTGATGGCTTACTTTCTGCAGCTTTTTCTGTTGCTTTGGAAAAACATCACCTACCGCAGGAGAAACAAGGTAAGACCTGACAATTTTATATCTTCAAATAAAAGAAACATGATAAAAACAGACAAATTATGAAAAACATCAGGTAAATAAGTAGTTTTCAAGTCAAAGAAATGACCTGCTTCCAGTTGTTGTAGAAAAGCAAAGACAAATTTAGCTACAGACAAAAAAATTTAAACAATCAAAAACACACAGTTGTTTAGCCTCTTTTAAAAAATAATTTAGATTAACATTACATCAGTGCCTTTTGTAAATTCCCTATTGCCTGTATGTGAATTTTCGGTTTGAGTTTTGTCCGTTAGAGGCTGCTGTAGTTTGTGTTCTTTTTGTCAACAAACCAAACCTAATGGACCAGGATAATTGGCATTATTGTAACACTTCTGATAGTTCATTGTTATTGTCTTTCACAGATACAGCTCATCATCGAGCTCCTATGGCCTCTCTTCCTCTTTGTCATCCTCATCTCCGTCCGTTATTCACACCTTCCGTACAAACAGAGCCAATGTGAGTGTGTAATCTGTGTCTCTTCAGGCTCCTGTTTGAAAAAAGGTCAACCCGCAAAAGAGGATTAGTTCATTTAAAGTGGCACACACTGGGAATTCTCGCCTGCTCGGTCCACGACTTCAGCCTAAAGCTTTAAACTTTAACACAGAACACAGCTTCATAATAGAAGAGGGGAGTCTTTACATTCAGCTTTGCATTTGTTGTTATCCAGAGCAGTACTGGGGGGCAGTACAGCCAATAAAATTAAACCACAACAACAAATCCAACCTACTAAGCTAAAATAAACACATCCATATGGCTGCAGTACATGTTTGTTAACAAATCTGTCTCTTTGACCAAATCGCTTTTAGTGAAAGTCAAATCCAGGTCGAGTCTTGTGTGAGCTGTGATTGGCTGAAAGCTACAAACATAAACATGTCCGTTTATATTTCACTTAAAATTCTCCAAATGAATGGGGGGAGTAGGAAGAAGTAAAACAATTTCAAGTCACAATCACAGATCACAGTCTTTTCATTGTTTTGTTTCCAGACTAATCTTCTGGCTCTAATCTTTTTTATTTGTCCTCATTATGTTCTTGTTCTTTAATAGGTCATTTTCCAAACAAAGCCTTACCTTCAGCAGGAACCTTGCCCTGGATTCAAGGCATTATCTGCAACATCAACAACCCCTGTTTCCACAGCCCAACCCCAGGAGAGACTCCGGGACACGTTGGAAACTTCGAAAACTCCATGTAGGTTAAATAAATACATTTAGAAGCTATTTACTTAATGGGATTTTCTCAGTCAGGTTTTTATCTGATATTTGTATATTGTGAGGGTATTCCATGTTATACAGTCTGGGGTAAAGCATAAATAGCATAAACATCTTGGGTATTATAGTGCATTCTGAGGAAGTATTACCGGACCGGAGCCAAAGCAGCTGAGTGAGCTGCTGGGAAACTGCTCAAGAAGAAATCTGCTGTGGAGTGCACTATCAATACTGAACGTAGTAGCCCCCCAGATGCACAATAATGTACTTCATGTAGGGATGCCTGGGTGTGTTATCTTGTGACTCAGGGACCTGTGTTTGACTCCTGACCCGTCTCTCTGCCCTGTGTCCAGAAAACCAAAAAAATGAATAAATAAATAAATAAAAGTGTAAGGATTTGTTCGGGAGAGATTTAGTTTTTAGTATAAAATGGACACTTCTGTGTCTGACCAGTTCTCCAAACAGTTTCCACAGACGATAAAAAAGCACCACATTCAACTCAACTGAGAAAAAACCCCACAAAATTACCTTAAAATGTGTACAGAGAACAGTTTTACAATTGAACTTTTACCCATTTTTAGTAATAAAGTGTGTAATAAAGTTATAAGATTCTTACAGCACTAGGAATTTGTTTTGGCATTTGGTGCAAACTCTAAACATAGACATTTGGGGAAAAGTTATGGAATAGTCAAAGTCAAAAGGGGACATTATTACAGCAAAAGTTAAAATGTCTTTTGTAAGAACAGTATTTGTCTCTGATATTGACTAAAGCCTGTCCTCCTCCAGATTGTCTCGTCTCTTCGTGGACGCTCAGACCGTCCTGTCCTACAGCGGAAACCGTACCTTTTCAGGATTTCAGGACTTAATGCAGACCCTTCAGAGGCTCGGAGACAGACCTGGGATCTGGCCAAGTACTGCTTCTTTAATTTTTTATTTACATTAAATTATCATCACTTCACACTTTCTGTCTAATAAATATTGTGTCCAGTTCTTGTAGTGGATAAACAGACGGTAATCCCAGAATATCACTTTATGTCCTCTTAAAATATTTTTATATAACAAAATTTATAAGGTTAAGGGTTTTTTTCAGCATTGCAAAGTTTACAGGTCTGTTTTGGTGTAATTTCAAACACAATTACTGTATAAGTTTGGTCTTTTTTTCATCTTACGGTCATTTTTATTTATGTTCAGGAGTATATTGGCCTTTAGTTTGATAGTTACATATTGGTAAAGTTTTGGACCCAGTTTTTGCTGTAAATGTACTTTCTGCTCAGTCTTTATTCGAGTGTTAGTCTTATTATATTATACTAAGTGTTATTTGTTCCCCTTTAATGTTTTGTTCCTTTTCTAGTATCCTTCTGATTATTCTTTGCATATATAGTGTTATTCCTGATCACTTCTAGTTTCTAAAAGCAGCACTGTTAGACTTTCACAAAAAAAAAAAAAAAACATGGACAAGTAATATTAATCATAAATAGTGTATCTCAGCTCTAGATCCTGGGTCCTACAGCGGAGCCTCAGAGCGGGACTGATGGGCCACTGTAACATTATCTGAACTCAATAAAAGGCTTGTATCGGGTGAAGACTGACCGACTGAAAGCATTTGTTTACTGCAGTGGAGAAAAGCAGTGGCTAAGAGCTCTGGGTGCATCATGTTACAGAGGTTTCCCAGACAAACACAGGGTCTTTGTATCATTTATGCAGGATTTTAGAAACACTAAGGGTCCACAATACCAGCTCGCATCTACACAAGTCTTCTTTCAATTAATGTACAACTGTAAAACCAATATATTGTTCTGAAAGCTGCATTATTACTCATGTTTTCCAAAATTAGTGACTTTATTTCAACTGTTTTTTTTTTAAGACAAATAAACTGAGTCTGTCATAAATTATATCCTTGTGAAGAGGAACATATTCTGCTTAATTGTTGAGAAAAAGACCTAGAAGAGTCCTGGAAACGCTGTGTAATAGACGGAGACAGTCGAAGAGGGAAAAATACAAGGATGTGTTTGTATGTGCTCAGTCTCTGTCTCTTTCAGATCTTCCTGTCAGAGAATATCTAAGACCCAATGAGACTTTCTCCACTTTTCTTAAAACCAACACCAGCTTTTCTCCTGAAATTGTGGAGCAGCTGCTCAAAGCTCGTCTTAATGCCCAGGTTAGATTTTGTCTTTGTTTTCCATGGACACACTCTCCTCTGATTATGATAAAGATCCAGGTCTTTGTCCTTGTTTCCTGCAGGTGGTAACGGCTGGAGCTCAAACGCAGCTGAAGGACCTGGTTTGTAACGGCTCCATGTTGAGACAGTTTCTGACGGTGGACGGACGAGAAGGAAACATGGACGATCTGCAGAAACAGCTGTGTGAAGAGTCGGCTGAAGTCCTGCAACAAGCCGAGCGACTCTTCCTCACACAACTCGACTTCACCAAGGTCTTCACGGTAAGAAAATAACGATTAAGCCTCAAAGACACTAAGGAGAGGGTTTAACCTGAAAGAAGGAAAACTGCTCATTATTTTATGCTTGTAGAGATTCTTGATTTGTGGGTGGATTATGTAAACTTAAACTTGATAATTGTCTTCTTAATTTATTTTTTATTTTGCAACATTTCAAAAATCCGATTTACATCTTGTTTTCTTCTGGCTGGTACAAAATATTTTGAATTAAAGAAAGTGTTTGTAGTTTTTTGGTAGTATTTAGCTGCAACATCACAGATTTTAATTCCACACCTCACACCCCTCCTTTCTACAACCTGTGAGCATCTACGGTAGCCCTGCAGGGACATGCTGTTGTCTATGTACAAACAAACTGGAAATGAAACATAGACACAAAATCTATTTATGACCATCATATCTGCAAGATGGCTCAGTTTGTCCTTTCTGGGCAGCTGTAGAAACAGGAACAAAAAGTACAACAAGATAGATAAATGCAAAGAGTGGTATTTTGAGTCATCATTAAAAACAACTGTTGTGATTTAATTTGTTAAACCGTATACAACAACCTTTTATCCACTGTAACATTGAGTGAACTAGGGTTTTAGTAAATGTGTGTGTGTTATATGTTTGTCTTTCAGAGAGAGCGTCTGATGGCCAACGCAGGAGACCTCAGAGTCATCAGTCGAGCCGTCACCAGCGTCTCACAGGAGCTCGCTGTCCTCATCGATGACGTAAGAGCAGCAGTTTCTCTGTGTTCAGATTGATTTATTTATTTATTTATTAAACAGGACTTAGACTGAAGTCATTTTAAATATAAACTGAGGTGTTTTGTTTTAGTGTGTGTTTTCTTGGGTTTTAAGGCTTATTAAATTGTCTGTATTTGTTTGTTGTTTGTAAAAGACCTTCTAGGGATGACATAATAAATGGAACATTACGTTGGACTTGAAGTGCAAACAAAATAACAAAACCAAAAACAAAACAACAAACAACAATTTCTTAAAAAGAGATCTATTTATCTCCCTAATATTTTCGCTCTGCTGTGTTTCCCTGCAGTTCTCCTCTCTCTCCAGCTTCACCAACATGAACGCAGCGCTCCGTCTTCTGTCTCCAGAAAGCCGGAAAGCGCTGCCCAGGGAGAGCTTCAGAGCGTTTTCTAGGGTCATGTGCGGTCACCCTGAGGTCGGCGGAGAGCGTATCCCGTCGCTGAACTGGTACGAAGACAACGATATCAAATCCTTCTTGGGCAAAAACGGTACAGAAGACACGGACCTGGACAAAAACGAGAACACCAGTAAGTGCTTCCTTCACATGCTTCAAAGATATTAAAAAGAATAATTCCGGACATGAAGTTTGTGTTTTTTTTCTTTCTCTCTGCAGCTTCGTTTTGTAAAGCCTTGATTCAGGGACTTGATTCCAACCCTTTGTCTCGAATCGTGTGGAGAGGAATCAAACCTTTGTTCACTGGGAAACTGCTGTACACTCCGAACACTCCTGCAGTACAGCAAGTCATGAAAGAGGTATACTACTATACAACCAAGCCTTCCCATAGAGGGAGTCTTAAAACCTCTTTCTAAATCCAAACGTTATTATTAATCTCCTGTGTAAGTGTTATTACAGTAATAGCATTCAGATTTAATCATTTATTGAACCCTACTTATATTTAAATGGTTTGCTTTCAGATTTTTCAGGTATTTTGAATTATGTTTTAAAAAAATAAACCTCTACCTTGGCCTCCCAACACTAACCCTTCTGGTCTTAGTCCTGTGCCTGAAAAGTCTTGGCTTTGTCTTTGGCGCTTTCACTTCGTTTGGTTCAGAACCAAAGCTCCAGTGGACGTTGGTTTGTCAAAAAGCGGTGGTCTCGGTCCGGGTTAAACTAAACCGAGGTCCGGTTTGTTTGTGAAAGCACAAACAAACTGAGTTCAGACTTTCAGACCAATTGCAGGAAGTCACGGCTGATTAAACACATAAAAAGCAAACAGAGGAAGTAAACTTGTGCTACTCTTTGACAGATATCTACTGTGAAGCCAACAGTTTTTAATGAGTCTTATAGCAATTTAAATCACGTCTTAAACAGTGCATTTGAAGTTTCAGCCGTTCCTTATTAATAGTAACATGTTGACCTTACTCCAGACTGATTATTCTATTTCTCCAGCTCAACCCTTAAGTAAATCTTTCCTGATTCATAAAAACCTTTCTTAAACATAAAAAATAGAAACAGACTCCAATACCCCAATAATAATATGAATTCTATTTTAAATGTTCAATAACTTAAGCTTAACTTTTTCTGCTAAAGGTGAACAAGACCTTTGAAGAGCTGCAGATCCTCCAGGAGCTGAATAAGGCCTGGATGGAGGTGGGACCACAAATCAAGAACTACATGGAGACCAGTGTCGAAATAAAGCTTCTTCAGGTGACTCACCAGTAGAGATGTGTTCAGGGTTCACACCTGTCCTGGAAAACCTGATAAATCACAGGCCTGTGTCTAAGTCATGAGCTGGAAAGACTACATTGCAAAACTACATGTAGTCTGCTTTTATTTACACAGGAACAGACACAGCTACATTACAAAACAATACACTAACAAAAAGAACAAAAAAAACATAAAAACAAAATCAGACACAAACTAAAAAAAAACTTTCAAATATAAAAAAAAACATTGAACTGTTTTTTCCATTCAGATGTTTGTGGAAAGGAGTTTAAATCAAACCATAAGAATTACTGCTGATGGCTACACATTTTAGGACTAAAACTGTACATTTTCTAAATAATATGACTGTTAATGAGAAATTATATCCTGGATTAGAAAACCCCCCTGTAAATAATAAAAAAAAGAGTGAACACCCTTGATAAATGCATTATCTTTAACCTTGTGTGTGACAGGATTTGTTAAAACGTCCAGAAGTGGCAGTGCTTGTGAACCTGCGTTTGGAGAACACTTCCTGGACCGCCTCCAGAATCGCTCGTTTCCTGTCCACCCCACCTCCCGACGCTCTGCCGAGGCCCGGGACGCCCCCGACCTGGCTGGACATCTACAACGACCTCAACAACACCATCACCACTCTGGCACAAGTCACTGAGGTCGGTCTACTGGGCAACTCACATTAAAGGTTCCCACTCGTCCTGGAAAACGTGAAGGACAATAGATGAAATTAAGTTAAATTTATGAGCCGTAAATGAGGCACAGCACTCTAACACTTGATAACTGTACTTTTCAACTACATTTATAGGGACAGTCCAGAATATTGATTAAAAGGAGGTTTGTGAGATACTTAGTGATAGGTAACTTATTCTCTAAAGAAGTTCATTGTCAGTTTGGAGAAGCAGACAGGAGCAAGAAAGGAGTCTTTGTGTTATGTGTATCTGTAAATGAGGCCAAGGAAAACTCACTTTCATGACAACATGGCTTTTAGTGAAACTGTGTGTTAAAGTATTTACATGACTCTATGTTATTTATTTTTATTTTTAAATTATATTTTTATTTAACTCCTGAACTTAGTCCTCAAGCTGACTCAACCAACATTTATAGTTTCTGGGAGAACTTCAGTTTAATATAGTCTTTGATTTTGTTTTTTATTACCTCTAGCTTAAATGATAGTATTTAAAGTTTTTGTATCTAACGTTTTTGTGTATTTAAAGTTGCGGGCTGTTTAGTCATTATTTTTAGGTAGAAATAAAAGTTTTCTTGAGAATAGCCTGAAGATTACTTTCAGTCTTTAATTTTACAAGTTTTTGTTTTTTTAAATCAAGACTGACAATGACCATCACTCTATCACAACTTGGTTTACAACTATTCCGTCCTGCAGTGTTTCTCTCTAAACAAACTGGAGGGCTTTGAGACCGAGGGCCGACTGGTCGACCGGGCGCTGGAGCTGCTCGAGGACAGGCAGTTTTGGGCCGGAGTGGTTTTTCTTTTGCCTAACGCCTCTGCTGCTCACCTGCCGCCTCACGTCACCTACAAAATTCGAATGGACATCGATGACGTGACCCGGACCAACAAGATCAAAGACAGGTACTGATCCAAGAAGCCTCTATATCTGGAACTAATATAAAACAGTGGGAGCAGTTAAACCTTTTGTTCTTCAGGTTTTGGGATCCAGGCCCCGCTGCCGACCCGTTCAACGACATGCGCTACATTTGGGGAGGTTTTGTTTACGTACAAGACTTAGTTGAGCGAGCTGTGACCAGAATACTGACCGGAGTCGAACAAACCACCGGCATTTACATCCAACAGATGCCCTACCCCTGCTACGTGGACGACGTGTGAGTCATAATACCACACAATTATAGGAATTATGGCAGGTTTTTAGAGGAGTATCTTTAATATAACGTTTGATCAGGGGTGCCCAAACCTTTTGCAAAAAGAGACACATTTGATGAGAGGAAATTTTACAGGACCAACAGTCTCCTTTGATTTTGAGTACAGATTTTAGACAGATTTGAATCAGATTTTAACTTAATTTGAACTGATTTTAGTTTAATTAGAACAATTTTTAATTTAATTTTTACAGATTTTAGTTTGATTTGAAAAGGTTTTTAACGCTGTGTAACTGTTGCTGCTGATGTTGGAGCCATAAACAATAGATTTTATCTCTGAAGCTGAGGGCCAAATACAGTCTCACCTTGTGCCATGATTGGCCCCTGGGCCAGACTTTACACGTGTCTGCATTATATAATAATTTTTGGACAACTGCGTTCCTCAGTTTCTTGCGTGTGCTGAACCGCTCGCTGCCGCTCTTCATGACTCTGGCCTGGATCTACTCGGTGGCGATGATCATCAAAGGAGTGGTTTACGAGAAAGAGGCGAGACTCAAAGAGACGATGAGGATAATGGGCCTCAGCACCGGGACTCTGTGGCTGAGCTGGTTCATCAGCAGCGTCATACCTTTCCTCGTCTCAGCGGCACTTCTGATCGCTCTGCTCAAGGTAAGAACACAGTTTAGATGCCACATTTATTCTACACCACTCAGGCAAAAGGTTTGAAGAAACTCTGAAGATGCTGTAGTTAGTGGAGGAATAGTCACTATAATTCCAAGTGATGGTTACACATAAACCCTAATAAATAAAACTTAGAATTATATAAAAATGTTGTCCCAAATATTTAAATAAAAGCAATGTCCTGAACTTTTTTTAACCATTATCTTGTAAAATTAATTGTAGAGTAATGGGAAGTCCACATAAAGCCTTCTTGTTGCGGCAGAATATTATATGAAGCTATAATGACATACAGTAAATTATTGTAGTAACGATTGACCTTTCTCTTTCTCAGTGGGGAGACATCTTGCCCTACAGCGATCCGTCTGTTGTGTTTTTCTTCCTGACGGCGTTTGCCACTGCGACGATCATGCAGTGTTTCCTCATCAGCACCTTCTTCTCCAAAGCTAACCTGGCTGCTGCCTGTGGGGGCCTCATCTACTTTGGACTGTACCTGCCGTATGTGCTGTGTGTGGCCTGGAGGGACCGCCTCAACATTGTCCACAAAGTCTTTGCTGTGAGTTGTATACACATGACACCATTACACAAGTACAGGTATTAGAAAAAACACATCTATTGTGACAAAATACTAGCCTGGCTTCTGTGGATTTGAGTCGGACACAAATCTAATGAGGGAATAATAAAAGGCACTGTGTATCGCTTTTCCTCAGAGTTTCCTGTCTCCTGTGGCCTTTGGGTTTGGCTGTGAATATTTCTCTCAGTACGAAGAGCAAGGCCTGGGCATTCAGTGGCACAACCTACGCTCAAGTCCCGTCTCCGACGACAAGTACAACTTTGCCACGTCCATAACCATGCTTTACGTCGATGCCTTCATCTACGCCGTAGCAGCCTGGTACATAGAAGCTGTGTTTCCAGGTGAGGCAGCCTTTCAATATTTTTCTGGGTTTCCGGGGACTAGGCAGTGATTCAAATGCCTACATGTCAATAATGTATATTGTTCTGTTTAGTATGTTTTTATATGTAGCTATAAACCACATTAGTCACATTAGAAGTACCAGTACTTGTGGAGTTTAAACTGAAAGACATAAATAATATACAATAGTCAGAATAATTCCAGGTGAATGCTGCCCTGTGTATTTTAAACAGCCATAAAAATGATTTGTGTTATATTTTATCCCAGTTCATAAGAAAATACTGTCCTGAAATAAAATCAGAAAATCATCTTTTTGCTCTGTTCTTTAAAATGACTTTCTGTCAAAAAGATTCACCAACATCTGTTTAAATTATTGCAATACATTAAAATATCACTAAAACTTAGAATTACCTGCTTTTCTTACACCAGAAAATATGCTTTTGTGTCATAATTTGAATTGCTCAATCTGAAGTAAACGTTCTGATTCCCACATCTCTTGCTTTTCCTTCATGTTCTTTTATTACAGTATAAATGTAACTTGGATTTTCTTTCCTTCAGGTGAATTTGGGATTCCCCGACCTTGGTACTTTGTGTTTCTGTTGAACTATTGGAGTGGGCTGCCTCTGGAGGTGGGCATGGCCATCCCCCCGGCTCCGACCGAGCAAGACAAAGGTACGACACGCGCTGCCATAACATCTGAAACAGTCTCCAGAAGTGTGTTCAGATAAAGCACTTGCAGTTTAAGCCTGTTAGCAACAAATCAAGTTAATGGGTTGAGTGAATAAGCCTGTTAAGTTTAAATGTAGGAGACTCAGGGCATTACTTAAAGAAACAATATGTAACTTCTTACCATTTATTATTAAAATATGTTCAGCCGTATTGTCTGATATACCCAAACCTTTGCCTATTGTCTCTGATCAGATCACATAGAGCCAGAGCCCAGTAACCTGGTCCTCGGTGTAAGCATCAGAGACCTGGTCAAAATCTACAAAAAGGGAGCTAAACTGGCCGTGAACCACCTCAACCTGAAGTTTTACGAAGGACAGATCACCTCGTTCCTGGGACACAATGGAGCAGGGAAGACCACCACCATGTACGTCCCACTCTGACCAGATACTATAGAGAGTGTGTGAAAGAGCTGTGAGTTTTACGCACTCTGTAATGTTTTTCAGATCTGTCCTGACCGGCCTGTTCCCTCCGAGCTCTGGGACAGTGTACATCAGGGGAATGGACATCCGTCACGATATGGACATCATTCGGAGGACACTGGGAGTCTGTCCACAGCACAATGTCCTGTTTGACATGTATGGCTCTGCTTGTATTAAGAAACCATCGAGTGTTTATTTGAAATGGTGCTATGATAACATTGAATGACAACAGAGGTGTAACTAGATCACCATTTATTAGCTCACAAAATGTCTTTGGCAGTGAAATTCAAATGTCTTGGCCTTTTTATCTTGAATGGCATGCATTTATACGGTGTGTTTCTACCCTTGTTCACCCATTCACGCACACATGCACTCACACATTCACACTGTGGTGGTAAACTACCTCTGTAGCCACAGCTGTCCTGGGACAGGATAGCCTCTCCAAGCACCACCACACACACTCCCACATTCACACACCAGTAGAACGGACACTGGAGGCAAGGTGGGAAAGTGTCCGGCCCAAGGGTACAGTATAAACTGGAGTGAGCTGGGATCAAACTGCCAACCTTCCAGATATAAGTCTTATTTTATCTTACATATATAGTGTAGACAGCAGACAGTTTGGTGTGATTTTCCAGTCTTATGCCCAGAATAAAGCTTTTTAACTTGAATAATTAATCTTTTTTAAGATTTCAATTGTCTGTTTTTTACCTGTTTCTCAGACTGACTGTGGAGGAACACGTGTGGTTTTATGGACGTCTCAAAGGCATGTCTGAAGACGAGGTGAAACAGGAGCTCGATACTCTTCTGGGCGACGTCGACCTGCTGCACAAGAAACGTGAACAGGCCAAAAACCTCTCTGGTAAAGTGTTTAGGTTGAACTTTGTATGATATTTGGGGATTTTCTCAGAGATTCAAAACTAATAATAATGACAGTTTGAATATTTAGAACTTTTTAGCCCCTCTTCTCAAGGCTATTAAAAACCCTTTCTGTGCTGTGAGCAGGTGGGATGCAGAGGAAGCTGTCTGTGGCCATAGCGTTCGTTGGAGGCTCTAAGGTGGTGGTTTTGGATGAGCCGACAGCGGGGGTTGATCCATACTCACGTCGAGGCATCTGGGACCTGCTGCTCAAGTACCGCAAAGGTTGTTATAAAAAAAGTCTAAGAAATTAATATACAAGCTATTATAGCATTGTGTCGCTGTACTCGACCTGGACTTTTTAAAGATCTCAGCAACTCCAGAAGAGATTGAGCTGATAATGTGTCTCCACAAGACCGCCAGCAAAAAAAATATCCCTCTAAGTCTGCCTTTTCTAGTTTGGACTTGGTTCCCTAAGATATCGTCCATCATACACTGGTCTTGTCAGGGTTGAAACAGAGATTAATTTCCAGTGCTTGTAAATATTACTTTAATGCTCTCATTATATTCAGTTAAACCAACTTATAAAGAAGTCATTTTTTTGTGAAACAGATCGCACCATCATCCTGTCGACTCACTACATGGACGAGGCCGAGCTGCTGGGCGACCGCATCGCCATCATTTCTCAGGGAAAGCTGTGCTGCTGCGGGACGCCCCTGTTTCTCAAATCCCACATGGGCTCGGGATACTACCTCACTGTGGTCAAGAGGGAGGGCATCAGCACCAGTACTCCCAGTCACACCAGTATCAGCACCAGCACCAGCACCAACAGGCTGCCTCCACTCAGCAAGGTCTGGAGCCTTTAGCATCACTTTATGTTTAGAGATTAGTGCTAAAGACACTCCTCAGAGCTGTCAGAGTCATGTGACTGAGCCATTGGACCAATCAGTCTTCAACAAGAGACAGAAACAAACATTTGGTTTGAGCAACAACAGAGTAGAGTTTTTTTTTTTTTTTACATGTGGGCAAATCTTACATTTGTTCAAGTAAAAGTCAAAAGTATTTTTTTATTCAAATAAATGAACTTGTAAATGTAATTGTAACGTAAATGTAAATGTAATCGACTTTGGGATTTCATATAAGCAACAATTTAGTGTTTTTTTATTTTTATAATTTCATAGTAAAAAGTGTGAAAGACTAAGTCGCTATTAACTTAAAAATTAAAACCTTTGTATTTTCCCTACATTTATTATTTTATTTAGTCACAAATTGTTGTTGTATTGTAATATATTTAACACTTCTTTAAAGTGCTGGAAAAATGGACCTTGAAAGCTTTTGAATTTGGGATGACATCATTATTTTCTTGTTTTCTTGATCAGGACAGTGAGTCGTCTATGAGTGAAGACACAGGTCTGGGAAGTGAGGACACCGGCTCGAGTACGTCCTAAACCACTTTAAAGGCTTCAAGATTAGATTTCTTAAAGCAACACTGCCGTAGTATTGTTTAGCTGCACTAAAAGAGTTTATACAAGTATAGTGTCTTCATCCAAACACAGAGCACTCGACTCTTTAATGCCCATAGAAAAAACAACAGCAGCTACTTCACATTGGTTAAATCTGTCACACATTTAAACTAAGATGTTTCTGTTTATTAATATGCTCTGTCCTGTATTTAATAAAATAAGCATTAAGCGTCAGTCAGTTACTCTTACTCTTTTCTTCACCTCAGACCTGTGTGCGTTGCTGTCCCTGGCGCAGCACCACATTCCTGGGGCGAGGCTGGTGGAGGAGCTGGGACGTGAGGCTGTGATCAACCTGCCTCAGACGGCAGCCAAGGACAGCAGTCTGGCCGTGTTTCTGTCTGAACTGGACCAGAAGCTGTTCGAGCTCGGCCTCAGCAGCTACGGCCTGTCGGACAGCACACTCGAGGAGGTATATGTGACCTCAACACCAACACTGGTTTATTTCTTTGTACTTGAAAGAGACATATTTGTTTTTGCAGTAGGCTTGAAAGTTGATATAGTTCTTTATGGCTCTAGATTTTCCTGCGAGTGGCTGAAGAAACTGGTGTGGATGCAGAACCAGAGACTGAAAGTCCTCAAGTCCAGCAGCCGTCAGCAGGACTCAGTCAAGCTGAGGAGGGAGAGACAGGTGTGTGCTTTTAGTAAACATATTAAACCTATTGTGTGGAAGCCATCAGTGTTTTCATTCACCGTCTGTCATTGTAACCTCCAAATGTGATTTTGTTCTTAATGCCGCCAGCTCGGAAAAGTCTCTGTAAACAAGGTACTCCCAGCATTCATTGGCAAAAATAAATGCATTAATTAGAAGTTAAAATGAATAAACAAATCCCGGGCCCTTTGAAAATTACATCAACAAACTACTCAATTAAAATAATTGTTATTTTTAAAATAAAAAGAGAAGTCATCTTAATAAAGTACTTGACTAACAAATCCCAAAAGATAATGTATACATGTGCACATAACGTTTAAATATTAATAACTTATAGTTAACACTCAAAACTCTGTTTGTGAGCCATGTGTCAGAAATATCACGAGGTAGGGTCAAACATCGGCTCAATCAACATGTTTTTACATAAATCTGTCAGAAACTTGAAGCAACAGAAGCTGCTTTAATCCAAAATAAAAGGTAGAAAGAGAAAAGGGTTTACTCTCATATTTAATGAGATAAAAGTCTGTGTATTAAAGCTAACTAAAAGAGCTTGAGTAAATGTAACTACCCACTTTTATATTTTAATGATATACTTATATATTGATGTTAGGATCCGTTAACAAAGCCGTTCTGTCACAGAGGCTGGAGAGTGCGATCCCTTGAGTGGAGAGGGACAGAGTGGGGTCCCGCTGACCGGGTGGTGGCGGACGTGGCAACAGCTCAGGGCCTTGTTCATCAAACGCTGGCTTTACGCTCGAAGGAGTCGCAGGGGATTGTTCGCTCAGGTGAGACCAACAGACAGACGTTCACACATGTATGTCTTTGGAAACTGTATTTGCCCAAACATTTACTTCTTTGCAATTTATTTTCAGATTTGGATAAATGCTCATTGGTCATTTGTTATTATCAGAAAAAAGAGTTTATACATATTCAAAGATGTTTTTTTGCTGTAGATCGTGCTGCCGGCTGTATTTGTGTTGGTCGCGCTGCTCTTCAGTCTCATTGTTCCTCCTTTTGGGAAGTACCCAGCCCTCGAGCTTCAACCCTGGATGTACGGAGAGCAGTACACCTTCTTCAGGTAAGTCTCAGCTGTTATTTGGCAATGCATTTTACCCTTTTTGCAGCTATAATATTGTCTATATACAGTAATGATGCCCCTGGGAACATGGCCATGGAGAACCTCCTTGAAGCTCTGCTGGACCAGCCGGGGTTTGGGACCAAGTGCATGGAGACAGAAGAAGATGATAACGAGTAAGAAAAAAAAAAACATTTTAAAGAGATCTGTTGTGCAAATAAAGAAGACCAAACTTTCCAGACCAATAATGCCAATCTTTTGTTTCCTGTTTCTAAGAATTAAAAACACAAAAATATATCTAAGCAAAACATTGAGTAGAATTGGCTTTTTATTTTCACTCATTTGAATCCAGTCAAATATGACTTGAATAAAAGTCAAAAATACTTTTACCTCAAGTTCAAGTCACTTTATTTGTAACTGTAGAAAGTGTTTGGACACGGACTTTATCTTAAATCCACATGAACCAGAAACAAAAATGTAAATGGAGTATTTAATAAATATTTGAATATATCCAAAACAAGCCTTAAAGTTAATACAAATACAATAATTCTTTTAATTCAACCTTTATGTTAATTCTTTACTGTCCCGCAGGAGTCCTGAGTGTGAGAAGGAGCAGGGCAGCTTCATGATGCGCCCGCAGGTGTCATGGCACACCTGGCAAATGTTCGACAAAGGAAACTGGACCAGAGACAGACCCTCCCCCGGATGTCTGTGCAGCACCGAGGACGTCCGACGAATGCTCCCTGACTGTCCCGAGGGCGCCGGGGGACTGCCACCTCCACAGGTAACACACACTTACATTAGGGATTTAAAGAGATTTAAAAAGACCACAGTTGATATAAAATAAAGCTGCTTTATCAATTGGCCTCAACAATATGCGTTAGAGATTGTATAATTATATTTCTTAAGAAAGTATTTTTCGAGCATCACAGGAATTGAATAAGTTCCCTGAAATACTTTTAGTTAACCAATTACCATATCGAAAAACATTTTTTTGTAACTAATCCCACATTATATATGTGTATTATCTCATATTTTAGATCAAGAGACTCACTGGAGACACCTTACAAAACCTGACGAGTTATAACATCTCTGATTACCTGGTGAAGACTTATTCCCAGATCCTTAAGAAAAGGTACTTCAGCAGGACATAAAGTATTTAAATGATTTTAAAAGGAACAATTTCACATACTTCCTTTGACATAAAGTCACACATACAAACATAGTATAACTTATGATTTATTTGTTAGTGACAGCTATTTATTTGTATTCTTTTTACTCTAAACATTAACAGCCTGAAAACCAAAAAGTGGGTGAATGAATTCAGGTAAGCTGTGCCCGGGTTGTAAATAAATACCTAATACTTTATAAATTGTGGACGTTCTTTGACGTTATTTGCTGTGTTGCAGATACGGGGGCTTCTCTTTAGGGGGCAGCACCACACAGACTTTACCTCAGGCCCATCAGGTCCGAGACTCTGTGACGTCGATCAGAACTCGATATAGAGTGACACAGGTACAGATCAGTCATATGTTTTCTCATCAGAATCTGTGCAGTTTGAGTTTTGACCCTCAGAGGCTGCTGTAGTTTGTGGATTTTAAACCAAAGCAGAAAACAATAGTGAGAATAATTAAGGAGATGGACAACCTTGCAAGATTAAAAAACTAAGGAATTAAACTGGATCTGTCAATAATTTTAAAGAAAATATGAGCTTTTTGTATTATGTCTGATTTCAGAATAGCTCAGTGGATCATCTGCTAAACCGACTGCCGGACTTTCTGGGAGGAATGAACCGACAAAATAATGTCAAGGCAAGTGTGTGTTTGAAGTGAAAAAAGTCTGGAAAGTCAGGCATAACATTTTAAGTTATTTGTCTGACTTCATGTGCATTTTTCAGATTTTTTTTGAGGATCACACAAAAGCTATATTATGGCTATAGTTCTCAAAATGTTGACAATTTATCAGACCGACTCACAGATTCATGTCAAGAATACACATCTACTTTTTCAAAAAAAAAGCACCAGACATGGTTAATTTATCACATTCACTGATTTGTAACTGATTTGTATGATACATATTCATGTTGCTAATATTAAATGTTAGTCAAGTTATAGAGTGCTGTAAAAAAACACTGCTCTCTGTTACCGACCAGCACCATTGCAATGAGAGCTATCACCTAGAGCTCATACAAAAACTATTGACTACTACAACATTCTACTTAAAAACACAAAAATAATGCTTTAATTTGTAAAAAAAAAATCTTTTTTATCTTTATAATAAATGCACCCATCAGTAAGTTTAATAAGCTAAATCAAAGTTCTGCTCTTTCTCTGTCCCGTCCTCAGGTGTGGTACAACAACAAAGGGTGGCACGCAATGGTGTCATTCGTCAACGTGATGAACAACGGTCTCCTGAGAGCCAGCCTGCCCCCGGGTCCCGACAGGAGGAGACACGGCATCACAGCCTACAACCACCCTCTGAACCTCACCAAAGAGCAGCTCACAGAGATGGCAATGTCAGTGGCACGTTATTTATTCATCAAAAAAAAAAACTATCCCTTTGGCTTTAAGTTTTTACTTCACTTTGTCCTTCCTGTTGTTTTGATTTTCTAAAGCAGGTCTGGTAGTAAGACACTATTAATCACTGGCGTTGTCTTCAGATCCATACTAACCTAGACCAGATCGAGACAACATTTAGTATTTTAATGATTTTAAAGCAATCATTAAAGCATCATTTAAAAAGTCACATAATGTTTAATTTGAATATTTAGATTGTTTTATGAGTGTGTACTTGTTTATCTTTCTTTCTGTTTTTAGGATGACTACGTCTGTGGATGTTCTGGTTTCCATCTGTGTGATATTCGCCATGTCCTTTGTCCCGGCGAGTTTCGTCCTGTTTCTGATCGAGGAGAGGGTCAGTAAAGCCAAACACCTGCAGTTTGTGAGTGGAGTCAAACCGATCCTCTACTGGCTCGCCAACTTCACCTGGGACATGGTTAGTGCGCACTGACACACATCTTTTTACACTTACCTGTCCTTCTCTGCAGCTAAAAGTCCATTGTGTGGCCCTTTGGCTAGCCTGGTTCTACCAGACTCTCGTACATTTCATTTGTACAGAGAGTCTGGCCTCGCTCCCTTGACAAGCGTTTACTTCCTTGTATGCGGGAACTCTGTTGAAGTTTAAAACTATTGGATCTGCCCAGAGTCACTCAGGATCTGCCATAGCCAATCGCTAACGTGTGGTCGTGACGTATGTCATGCGCCGAAACCGACCGGAAACAACAAGCCACTCCCTCTGTTCGCTGATTGGTCCTACAAAAAATTGATTTCTGGAAACCTAAGAATATACAGCAATCCCAGACTAAGTACTAAAGCGAAATGAAATTGAGTAGGACGGGCGGAGCCAGGCTACCCTTTGGCGGCTTCTAACAAAAAACATTCACAGCATATAAACTTTAGAGACTGTGAGGTGACCTTTTATGTATGCTCTTATTTTCAAATATAAATCTCATTACAGTCTCATTATATTCCCTGACATTACATTTAAGTATGAATAATGTGTGGGTTTACATTAAAATAAACAAAGATGGACAGTCACTTTTTTGTATTGACCAAGACAAGGCTTTATTTAAACGTGTCCTTCAGAATAATAGTCTGAATGATTGAGGGTGATGCGTGAACCCTAAATTATTATTATTATTATTATTATTATTATTAATAGTAAAATTCTTATTATTAATATGTGTCTGTGTTTTCTCTTGAAATCTTATTATTAATAGTAATAATAATAATAATAATAATAATAATAATAATGGATTGGATTTATATTGCGCTTTTCTCCCGAGGAACCAAGGGACTCAAAGCGCTTACAGGCCGTCCATTATTCATTCATACACAGTCACACTGGTGATGGTGAACTACAACTGTAGCCACAGATGCCCTGGGGCAGACTGACAGAGACATGGCAGCCATTTGCGCCTACGGCCTCTCCGACCAACACCACAAACATTCACTAAACATTCTTACACATTCATACGTTGAATATAATAATAATAATAACATTATTATTCAGACAAAATGCTGTCCTACATTGTTTTAAAAATATTTTTGAAAAAGAGTGGAGGTGAAAACACAACTCGTCTAAATATGTGGAGTTTAAGATGTTTTGTCTATTTGTAAATTTATATTTTATCATATTTTTTTCTTTGCACATTTTTAGATTAGGTATAGAAACACATTCTATCCCCATCTGCCCATTAAATATACTTTTTTAATACAATTCATTTGTTTTTAATCCTTTTTTCAGCTGAACTACACCGTCCCAGCCACGATGGTGGTTCTCATCTTCATTTGTTTCCAGCAACAGTCGTACGTCTCTGAGAAGAACCTGCCTGCTCTCGTCCTGCTGCTTCTCTTTTATGGGTTGGTGACATTTCACATTTACAAAATAGAAGTATTTGTTCTGTTCTTCTATATATTTTGTATCTTCATTTAAGATTATTCTCATTAATCACTGCATCGTGTTACAGCATAGAAACATCCTCTGAAAATGTCACAAGCTTGATCTTTCTTCATTTAATGTCTACATTTGTCAACGTATTTTATAAAACAGCTGCTTTAACCAAATTTTAACCAAATAATTATTTTGTGTTCGTCTTTGTGGAGGAATTGTGCTTGTGTCTGTGTTTTCTCTTGAAATCTGTGCTCAATCAAATTCTGTGTTGTCGTTTTATTTTTTATATATTTTTTTTATTTATTTCATTTAACCTGCTCTGATATTTGACAAACTTTACCATCAACCTGTGCTGGGACGGGGACTACAGATGAAAATTAGCCCTAGTCTTATTTACATGACAGACTAATGTACTCATGTTGATTAATGTGCACTGTCCCATAATAAATAAATATAAACAAAAACATTTTATGATAAGCTATAATGTTAGCTTCCATGTCCTTGTTCATTAAAGTTCATGGCCGAGATCAGAGTAGAACACAGAGGAAGAGATTAGGTTTGGTTTTATCAAATAAACGTAAAAATATGTCAAAAATAAAATATATGAATGTGCCCCTGTTTTTTTGCAGGTGGTCCATCACTCCTCTGATGTACCCCGCCTCGTTCCTGTTCACGGTCCCGAGCACGGCCTACGTCTTCCTCACATCTATTAACCTCTTCATCGGGATCAACGGCAGCATCGCCACATTTGTCCTGGAGCTGTTTGTGGACGAGGTACAAGATAAAACTTTTATAGATCTATGGTTATAGTGTTGAATGTTTATGGCACAGTTTAGATAAAGTACAAGGTTCCCATATTTCCTAACATACCTGGAAACCCTGAAGATTTGGCTTGTATCATAAAGTAAACTTTTTGCATCCTTAAATTCTGGAGTTTTCTATTCATTATAAAATTCTGGAAATTGATCAAAATATTTAAATGTCCTATTTAAGCCTTTTGTGCTCTCATCTGTAAACTTAAGTGCAGGGTTTTTAGTTTGAGACACAGCTGGCTTTAAATAAAAGACCCAACAGGTGTAGGTCCTTCTGTGGATATTTGAAGTGTGAGTTTTGACCCTGAAAGGCTGCTGTAGTTGTAGTTACACGTGAACCCTGCGTAGTAAAACACGGACTAAAATCTAACAACAATGTAAAGTAATCTTTTTATTCTTTGTAGCATCTGAATGAGGTGAACCGAATCTTGAAGAAGGTGTTTCTCATCTTTCCTCATTTCTGTTTGGGACGAGGACTCATCGACATGGCCAAGAACCAGGCCATGGCCGACGCTTTCCAGAGACTTGGTACGACAAAATTATCAGTCTAACTTGCTGTAGTTTAAGGAGGATGTGTAGTTTTTAGTTTAGTTTTCACTTGATACAAATTTTAAAAAAGCAACGAAAAAATCCTTATCTTGTTTTTCAGGAGCCAAACAGAACCTGGAGCCTCTCGAGTGGGACTTTGTTGGTAAAAACCTCTTTGCGATGGCAGCAGAAGGAGTCATTTTCTTCATCTTCACCATTCTGCTGCAATACAGGTTCTTCATTCGCTTCAGGTGAGGTTTGATCTGTGAGTATTTGCAGAAAAGTTCCATGAAAAGTCAAGATATTTCAGACGGAATATGAAAATTCCTAGTGTGGTTATGATGTTTTCAGGCCGTTGTGGTGGTGGGCTGAAGTCGAGATGCCAGCTCTCGGTCCTGAAGATGAGGACGTCTCCAGAGAAAGAGAACGAGTAAAAACTGGAAAAGCACAGAATGACATCCTCACTATGAACGACCTCAGCAAGGTACAACCAACTGTGCACATCAGAGACACATTAAAGACACATCCTCTTTTCTCTCCAGGCTCTTAACACCTACGGTAGCCCTGCAGGGACATGCTGTTGTCTTTGAACCAACAAATCTATATACATCTACAAAACTGACACAAACTTTGAAACTTATGGTCAGAACCTAATAAAATACTAAAATACTGTAAAATGTGTTTTTTTTTTGTTGCAGGTTTATAAAGTTGGCAGGAAGCCCGCTGTGGACCGTCTTTGCTTGGGTATTCCTCGTGGTGAGGTGAGAGATTGAGTCATTTTGCTGCAGGAGGGGTTTTTTCAGCCTAACCTGATATTCCTCTACATTGTGTTTCAGTGTTTTGGGCTTTTGGGAGTGAACGGAGCCGGAAAGACCTCTACATTTCGTATGCTCACCGGAGACACACCCATCACATTTGGAGAGGCTTTTCTCAACCAACACAGGTGCAAATATTTACACTTTACTGTATATATATTCCAACATTTTTACTGCAATATTAACAACCACTGTATCCGTCACCTACAACAGTTAGTGGCTTCTGCGACCAGTAGAAGTTAGTCCAGAACCATGTATTTTCTGAGTTCATTCTGAGCCAAATAATCCTTTTCTCGGGACAGATCCAAAACCTTAATAAACACGACCAGAGACAGTCCCGGCAGAATATATGTTGTTATATAATGCATGTTTCTCTTCCCTGGTGAGAATCTCTCTTTGATCTTATTGGTTCCTCAGTGTTCAGACAGAGATGGAGAAAGTGCACCAGCTGATGGGATACTGTCCACAGTTTGACGCCATCAGTGACCTGCTGACGGGACGGGAGCATCTGGAGCTGTACGCTCGTTTGAGGGGAGTCCCTGAGGAGTCTGTGGCAAAGGTCAAAGACTACACTAACTACAATGAGCTTTAAAATTAAGATTGAGCTGTAGTCTGGCCCAGTGTGTGTCTGTGGTCACAGTGGTGTATTTGTTCAGGTGGCTTGGTGGGGCATAAAGAAGCTGGGGCTGTTGCAGTACGGTGAACGAGAGGCTGGGGGCTACAGCGGAGGCAACAAGAGGAAACTGTCCACTGCCATTTCTCTGATTGGATCTCCTCCGGTCATCTTCCTGGTGAGAAACAAACCCCTCAGAGATTTATACATTACATCACAAAACATTACAAGCAGGACTGTCTCTTTAGGAATGTTTTTTTATTTTTTATTATGGATTTTAACACATTTTAACAAAAGAAGAATATACATTAAATGACTTTGATTTACTGTGTATAAACATATATCTCTAACTGTTTTACACAAGTTTATTTTGTTACGTTCATCTTCTCAGGATGAGCCCACGACAGGGATGGACCCAAAGGCCAAGAGGTTTCTGTGGAACTGCATCCTCAGCGTCACCAAAGAGGGACGAGCTGTAGTTCTCACCTCCCACAGGTAGGAGGCACTGTGCGCTTCACAGTGGTTTCCACTAAGTAAAGTTTCATAGCATGACCAAATTGATGAAAATATTATCGCTTGACTTTGAGTAATGATCAAAAAATGAAGTATATTTAGAGGTCAGACCTGTTTTGAAATCGTATTTGTAATTTTTAAACACATTTTTTAGTTCAGAAAAAAATAATATGTGCTTTTTAGCTCTAGTTTTTCAACCAGTTTCCTATATATAACAGTTTTCTTCTGCCTTTTACAGCCTCTTAGCTGTAGCCCTACTGTTGCAAATGAAAACACACCACGTAACCTTTTGAAATACATTCTTTCAACATCAATGTAAAATGCTTAAATAATTAGGTTAACAGTGAACTTAATCCAGGCTAATGTGCTTCATTATTTCCTGTTTGTTGTTTGTTCTTCCCAGTATGGAAGAGTGTGAGGCTCTTTGCACCAGAATGGCCATCATGGTCAACGGCAGGTTCCAGTGTCTTGGATCTGTGCAGCATCTCAAAAACAGGTGTCCACTGTCTGCTCCGTTACATCAGCATTAACACAATAAATGTCAGAAGAATTTAGACTCTATCACAAATGTTTCTCACGTGGTTTGTGTGCGTCGCCACCTGACTCTACCCCTTTAGTACTAGGTCTATTACTGTCTCTGTTTTGTGCTGAAAGGTTTAGCCTTTTAAAGATTCTTGTTTATCTTGTGGATATTTCCGGTTTTATTTGTGTTTACAGTGAGGCATCTGATTCTGTCACTTGATGAGGTTAGAATGGGGCTTAGAAATAAGCCACATTTAGCAGCTTTGGTCTAAAACAATTATACACAAACAAAATTTGGACGTAACGTGCTAAATTTATGGTTCTGTAAATAGGGTGTTGAATAATGTTTGTGTGCAGCTGCTCTTTGGTCTGGCAAAAAGAGGTTTTCTTGGTTCAGACCAAAACTGTTAGTTTGTGAAAGCACGTTTGGTGATAGATTGGAGTCTGACTTTTGGACCAAATGAAGAAGGACAAGTGTCAAAAAAGCCCTTGGAGATCTTTTTATCCCAGTGCTATTATTGAATTCAACACTTTCGCCCTCCTCCCTCATGACCAGGACTAATACTACCTACCTCAGTATTTTGTGCAGTAGTTTATAGTGCTTTTAGTCTGCCTATATTAATCTCTTCATCTATAAAAGGTATTAATTTAGTCAAAGTCAAGGCCAAGGTTTATTAAAGTAACCTGCTGGACAAAATGCTGTTGGGCTCAAATAGTAATATAAGACAATGAGTAAAAACAATAATACGAACTGTGATAAATGTCCAGCTTGTGTTAAAACCCAGAGATTCTTGCAGTGATTTAATCATTTGGATGGATGAGACAGTTCTAATGTTCAGAGGCAGACTGTCCCATAGTTTAGGTCCAGCTACAGCCTCTGTTTTTAAAACTATAATCTCTGACTCAGTCTTAGAGCAGTTGATTTGAGGATTTCAGTGATCGGGCTGGAGTCTCAGCAGTCTCATTATTTTCTCATATATTCCAGGTTTGGTGACGGCTACACAATCATCCTACGTCTCGGAGACGCTAAACTGAACCCGGACTCATGCCCCGTCGACTCCTACATCAGAAACTGTTTCCCCAGCATCAAGTTGACGGAGCGACACCAGAACGTGGTCCAGTACCAGCTGCCGTCCCACTCCTCCTGTCTGGCCCAGGTCTTCAGCGTCCTGGCCAATAACTACGAGGAGCTGGGCATCGTCGACTTCTCCGTTTCTCAGACGACACTCGATCAGGTCAGGACTGGGTTGTAGTAGAGACCTAAAAAAAACAAGCTGTGACCAAGAGTTTAAAACCCTTTGAGTCAAGAGTTCAGTTCAGTTCAGACCACTTTATTATTCCCACTAGAGGAAATTAGTTTAGCAGCAAGTAAGACAACAAACAACAAATAGGCACAATAACAAACAACACTAAGCACACAGTTGGAAGGAAACATTGATGTAGTGGAATAATAAATGAAAATTTAAAAGACGAATAGCTGAATAATATTTTGAATACCAATTTGTTTTAAATCTGGTAAATCATAGTGACGTCCCAAAGGCAACAAAGAGAATTCACATTTTCGGACGTGTCCAGATGAAGCACGAGTTGTATTGGCCTCTGGACTGTTACAGAAGGAGGTCCCTCTGCTGCACTTCTGTGATTTTAAAACAGAATTTAAGAGTGTATTCAGACCAGACAAATACTGTAGCCAGCTATAACCTTGGTTATGTTTAAAGTAAAAGGTGTAAAGAACAAGGAAAACGCAAAATTTGTGAGATTACAACTCACTTTTAATTCTATCATGATATGTACAGACAAAGATATGTAAAAATTAAATGAAAAAACACAAAATAAATGTCGAGGGACCCAGGATTGTTAAGACCGGATTTTAAAGGCACTTTTCTACTGCACTTGTGTGTTAATCTATTCTTTTGGCAAAATCAACCAGTGATTATTGATAGATTGAGGTTAAAAATAACCTAAATAATGTAATATGATCATTTAACCATTTTAATGATCATGTTACAAGAATGTACGGTCACAGTTTTCAACACCTTTAAACGGCAGTATCTCTTGTAACCAGTTATCGTCACATGGCTCAGGTGAATGATGGCATTTGCTGGATGACCGATTTAATAGAAATAATGATTTTTGTGTTTTTCTTACATAGGTTTTTGTAAACTTTGCCAAAGAGCAGACGGATGAGGACTGCCTCACAGATGTGGTCGTTAACGGGACGACACTGCTCATTCCAATGGTGCTCACCTCTCGGATTAACCTTCCCATTATTCAACCACAGCCCCTCGTCACCCCCCCTCCACGGATCAAGACCCCACAAAAACCTGCTGCTAAATCTTCTGGGAAAGCAAAATCCAAAAGAAGCCACAGAGAGAAAGAGGACAGTGAGGAAAAACGCAGCAGTGCAGCAATGTCCAGACTGTCTCAGAAGGAGTCGAGCAGCGAGTCGGACTCCAGTGAAGCTCGGGAAGGAACCAGTAAATCCAAAGTGAACAGGTCCAAACGTCGACAGAAGAGCTCCTCCAAAGACCCCACTGCACTTTTTGTGGTTGGCAGCAAAACAAAGGACAGTTCATTATGAAGTAAAGGTAAACGTGATAGTCCAGGATTCTCTCAGTAGTGTTGTACGTGGTACTTGTATAGAACCTGTAACATAGACTCTGGGCTAACCAGACTCAGAGTCTTTTCATTTAAGGGGTAAAGATTTTGTGAGGGGTGTGAGATTTATTAAGAGTCTCTCAGTAAATGGTACGGCTACAGTAAAACTGTAAAAACAAATGACAAGGTGGAAAGAAAAATAAAAATGACATCAAAACAGGAACAAAAGTATGATATAAAATGTCCAAAAATATCATAAAAGACCCTAAAATTAGAAAATTTTAAATATGGATCCCTAAAAAAAAAAAACAATTTTAGAGAGCTTTTATAGGGTACTAGAAGAAAACTGACGCCTAAAAGTAAAATAATGTACTGGGAAAAAAATCAATGTAGTGTCTTTGTTTGACTCAAAAGACTGCTCTGTAAACTTAAATTCTACAGGTAATACTATACGACAAGTACCACATACAATATACTGAGAAAATCACAAAATGTCTCATTAGGCTTCAGTCCAAGCAAAGCTTCAGGCCAGTAAAAAAGATCAGACCGTGACATGACGTTTTTCATAAATGCATCAGATTGTTTCCTCTGAAGAAAAGACCCAATTATAAAACCATCCTAAACTGGCTTTTGTGCCTTGTCGAACCATTGTGTTTCCCAAATTAGTTTTGTAAAGAGACATTTTCCTTTCTTTAGTTCAATTTTGTTTGTGTTTCTTTTTGCTTTTGGCTCCTTTTATATAATTTTTTATTCCAATATTTTTATAACTTTTTGATCATTATGACACGATACATATTGCTGATATTGCTTTCGGTCGATCATAAAACTTACATCTGGATTTTGTTTTTCAGTAGAATTGGAAAAATTGTGGCAACCCAAATACTGTATAATGACCTATTATACCCTGTATAATAACTGTGACCTACTGTTTGGGTCCGGCACACAGTTTAGAAAACATGTAAAGAATAGTGTTTAAAATACAAGGCATTCCTCAGGGCTCAATCATTAGACTTTTTCAATTTGCTGCAGCACTTTAGCTTTACTTTTGTTACATGTAGCTATTATTTATGTCTTATGGGAGTGTTACATTCTTGGTTTTATGATTATTTAGAGCTCTTTAGAATTATAATAAAAGGCAAAGTTAGTCTAGTCTATTTGCAATTTGTGGGTCTTGTTTGGTCTTGATGTCTGAGATCGAGTAAAAATAAATCTGAGACCTAGACCAAGACATTTACAAAATAGTCTTAAGACCAGAATATTTGGCATAACAAAACACAATACATTTATTTTGTGGCACTTAACCTTTTTGAGAGAATTGACAATCACGTTAAACACCAAACATTTATCATTACTGTTTGACCAAGACATAAAACTGTCTGATTGCGTTGTTTTATTTGTGACTGTTGAGTACTTTCTTTCAGTAATCCCTGTTTTGACATCTGACTTTTATTTTTCTAATGGTTACAGTTTCTTTTCTTTTGTATCCTGATAACTATTGCAGACAATCGCTCACTCCTTAGGTCTGCTTTTAATTTAAAATAAAGGTGGACAATATGGTATTTACGTAGGAACATTCACAGGTTAAACTATTTTATCCAACGATGTATTTATTAATCAATTTTGTTTGGTTTTGTCTTTTTTATTTTAAAGGTAAAATCATGATTTTTTTTTTTTGCCTGGTGTTTTTTTTTATTTTATTATCTGGGTAATTTATTTAAACAAGTTCACTTTTTTATTTCATAGTATACCAAATAATATATGAAGTATATGTGACTTCCTTCTGTTCAGACGTTTCTATACGACGCCAAACGCTTCAGAGAAAAATTATCATATATTATTCATTCATTTTCTAACACTTTTCTTAACTTTCAGCCCAGATAATAATCTTAAATGTTAAAATTACTGTAATGTAGTCTGTATCAATGGCGCTACTGATAAAACCATGCCTTTGGTTAGCTTTTTTATTTATTTCCTCTATTGATTTTTTGGTTTTCCTACAAAACATGAATGTCTAACATAGAATATCACTGCACTTACATTAAATATAAAGTTATTGTTACCATCGGCATGAAATGTTATCTAAATACATTGTACACTGAATGAAAATACTGTGCTGGATGTACTGATATAAATATAAAATGTAATACTGAATGTACTAAAGGGACTATATGTAATATTTTCACGTTAATATTTGGAATTCTTTTGAGTGTAAAGAAATTAAAATATTGATGGTTTGCCAAAAAACTGTGAGGCTTGTGTTATCACTTTGTACCAATAGGGGGAGTCAAGAGGTACTCCAGTGCTCTGCCTCTGCCTGGACAAGCCTCAACAGGTACTGAAATGTTTTTTACCTCAACCTTTTGTGATAATGGTCCACATTTTAACGGCAATAATGTTTTAATTGAGCTGGTGTACAGATTTAATTCTTCTTATTAGCTGAAGTAGAACAATTTACTTTCTATTTTTGCACATTTTGAAACAGTTACAATTGATAGAAGCAGAAGAAATTGCAAAATTTATTCTAAATTTCACAAAAAAGCTTATTTATGCGCATAAATAGTATTAAGTATAACAGTAACAGTTTTTTCTATAAATTCCGACATACCATTTGAATGTTTTTTTTAATGGGAAAATAAAAAATAACTAACTTCCACTCGTCAAAGCAGGAACTAAATCAGTATGAAACATTAAACTTGGACAAAACCAGGATTAAATGTAGTTAAACTGAATGTAGAGAATAAAAGCTACAGTTTCTTCTCTTGTTGTACATCACTGTGAGTCTGTTGTTTTGTTGTTGTTTTGAACAAGTCTTTGTGGTGGGACGAGGTCAGCAGGTCATTCTTTGTCAGACTGAGGACTGGAGTTGTTTTGAGGCTCCTCTTTTCTTGTGTGCTGTGAAGAATTTACATTAAAGACTGTTTTTACTTTGATTGTGACAAGCTATATTAGTTTGATAAGTCTTTCTACAAAAGTATCATAAACCTGATTTTTTTAGTTTTACATTTACAGTTCTACATTTAAGTTTCAGTGTAAATGTAATCTCTACAAAGGGACAGCAGCACAATATAAATAATGAGATAATATAATATGCACATTAAACGTACATTTTGACCGGATGTTTCTGGTCTGAACAGCTGCTGATTCGCTGCATGACCCTTGTCTCTCTCAAAAGGTCAAATCTCAGAAGACGATCAAAATGGACCTGTCCCCGTGGCTCTTCGTCACTGCTCCTCTGCCTCAGTTTTCTTGTGACGGCCTTCAGCAGCGAGTCCAGACTGGACAGGGAGATGTCGGGAAGTCGAAACTCATCAGATCTCTGGAAAACATTTCAACGCAGATTTTAGCCTCGCTCACGTTACCATCTGACACATGCTCCAAAACGTTAAAATACTCTTAATAAAAGCAGAATAAAACATTAAAAACATTTTGCTGTTGTTTCTGCAGCAGTCACTCGTGTATAAATTCTCACCAGGGCCAGTTATTATGCAATGTTTGGCTTTAAAAAACATTTATTTAAAAAAACGGACATAACTACTGTTTTCTCTAAAGTTGATGGTTTTGATGGTGACACACTGTTCCTCTTACTCTGAGACCAAGACAAGACCAAGTCAAGAGCAGAACCAGTGCATGATAGACAATAGATACAAGGAAATAATAAAAAAAAATGTAAACTGTCCATCTCCAGGAGGTCAGTGTTTGATATCTTTATTTATCTGTAAATAAAGATAAAATGATAGAAGATTTCATTCATTTGCAAGAAAATGTGGACAAATGAACCAGTTGTTGTCTTCATTTAAAAACTCCAAACCTCTCTATCTGAGCTAAGATAAGCACAAATAGTTCTGTTTCACTCACACATGTAGAGGACATGAGGTCATCCATCCAGGGCAGGCTGTTCTTTTCTTCTGTCACAACTCTGTCCTCGCCGTGGCCACTCTTTTCACTGTTTGGAGTCAGAGTTTTCTCAGACACTTCAGTTAAAGAAGGTAAAGGTGTATGGCTCCTGTTGGTTTTCTGACAGAGAAACTCTTCAGGCTGATTTATAGGTGGCAACACAAAAAGAAAAGTTTTCTTCTTCACAATCTCCTCTTTCTCTGGATGCTGTGGATTAATTTGTTCAGTTGAGTTGTTGAGTTTTTCCACAGAAGAGCCACTTTTGATGCAGGTTTCATGTTTCTCATCCGTTTTCTCCTCTTCCTCTGAACACTCTGATTCTTTGGACAAAGTTAAAACAGGCATTAAATCCACACAGATCCTAAATATATTCTCTGATCTCTCACACGTCACCGGAACATTTTCTGCGATTGATTTCTCTTTCTTCTTCTTATGTGTAACTTTAGTCTTCTCCTTTGACTTGACAACCCCCATCTTTGGAAACGATTTCACTGTTTTACAAATAAACAATGGTTGTGTATAAGCTTCATGCTTTTCTAGTCTGTCCCTTCTCATTTTCTTCTCTAGTTCTTCCATTCCTACATTTGCAAACATAATACAAAAGGCTATCTGTAAATAGGTCCAGGGTAAACACTGTTTAGTCCCACTATTGCCTCTTTTTCTTCAGCAGTAGAATGAGTAGCTCTGCACAATTACAAGACTCTGTGGTAAGCCTATTAATCTGGGTGTTATGGTAACCTAAACACAAACTAGTGGGATCTAATGAAAAGTAAAAACTGTGTTGTTTCACTTTACAACAAAGCAAAAAGAAGGTCTTTTGACCTTAATACACCTGGTGCTATTTAGAGGTGCTGAAAGGGGCAGTGCCTGTATTTTTGACAAATTTAAAAGTAATGCGGCGAAAAAGATTGTCTATGTGTGAGATGACCGACTACAATGGGATTTATAATTTATCAAATACAAAAAATGGCAGAAAAAACATTATTAATTTAGGCGTAAATATGTAACTAAAATAGACTGACTTATATTACTCATAGCTTCATATATTCTTTCATATAGTTTGTTTTTTGCGGGGGGCGGTACGGGCTGCGAGTAAGTAATCAAAGAATGTCTAAATTGTGGTTCGGATTGGATAATTTGGATGGGATTGACAAAATAGTCAGTTTATATAGAAATAAATAGTACAGAATCTATCATAATAGTGTTAATATGAAACAAAAGCTGTAATGATTTATATTGCACGTAATTTATATTACCCGTAAAATTGTCAGAGTGACTCCTCCTACTTTTCTCTCATCTTTGTTGCTGACATTTTTTGTTCAAACCTCTTCTGTCAAGGAGTTAGCAGCTACGGCTAGCCCCCGAAATTAACCTTTGCACGTTTTAAACGCTAGTCTCCTTTATTTTTGTGCATACATCCAGCTAAACGGACCTCTCTGTGTGATTTGACAGAATAAAATGGTCGTTTTGACAAATAACCATGAAGACCAGGATTATATGTAAGTTAATGTTACGTTAGCTTATGAGTTAGCCGAGGCTAGCCCCGTTTAAAGAGACGTCTTATATTAAAAGTTACAGCAAGTTTAAGTTAACAATCAGATACAAAAAATGGCAAAATATTAAATAAAATAATTTCTAATGTAAACTTAATGTTTTTCATAAGTAATAATGTTGATATTAACGTTGAAAACCAATTATAATTCCCAATGATTTATTTTAGGTATAAATCGTTCACACTGTTTCTACTGACAACAAAGTTAAAAGGATTTTGCAACAAATTTCTTTCTCTTCCTGTATTTTCTTCCTGGAGATCAAGTTACAGAAGTGATTGAGAAATATATCCAAGAGTAAAACAACGTAGAAGGAAATGGAGTTGTATTTAGTTGAACTGATATGTCAGTGAAATGCTGTTGTAAAGATGCCAACTCTCAGAGCTCAGGCTAAAAATGGCATCAGCTGAGAGTGAGTCTTTCGCAGAAAAAAAACAAAAAACAAGTGGGTGGGTTTCTCTCAACACCCACTGACCTACATTTGAGCCTGCTGCTGCAGGGTTAGCTCTAGTGCTGCAGTGACATAACGGAGACAAACCTTTAGATTCATAAATTACAAACATTCACAAAATACTAATACAGTATACCATACTGAAGTTTTACGTTGCCTCTCTATTCTCTGTTGATATTTGTTTTATTTTTAAGGTGTTTCTCTGTATTAAATGACATTTTCAGCTCTGAAAATACTCTTATCATTAGCGGCTATTACACTTCCTGGCACGTCAGCTCACAAGCCGGTGCAGACCAATAGGAGCGCTCCTTTTCGAGCACGTGGCATGTGATTGTAGTTGGCATCATAAAGCCATTTTTTTCTGCTAATGATTGATTTACAAAAAACTTTTTGGGGTTTAAACCATTTTTCCTAACTAGATCTTTAATGTTTTTAGCATTTAGCCCAAACAGTCCAAGTCCAGTCTTAGACCAAGTCTTAAAAGAGGGGTCTGATTGGTGAAAGAGGCAGAGGGATATTTTTGAATTAAAAATAAGATATGAGTGAGTAGATTTTTCATGGGCATGTTAGTCTTAATTAAAAAAAAATTAAAGCCACTGTGTCCAACACTGAGACAGGTTTACAAACATTTACCATTGAATCCTGCATATTAAGCTTTTGAGTGTGCAGCATTTCATTTTTCATATTCACTACTATCTCTGCATTTAGGCTTAAACCTTCTTTTTTTTCAGCATTTAATTAATTTTACAAATTCTTCTCTGATGTCTGGCCCGCTCTTAGACGTTCAAGTGAGGATTGGACCTTAGCTGTGCCCCATCTGTCCCAATCCTGGGTCATATTGAGTCAAGCCGAATTGAACTGACACACTTGTCCTCTGTTGTTGCAGCCTGACGGAGGAGCGTAACTGCATCTCTCTGCCCTGTTCTCCTGCCAAACGAGTGTCGCCGTCCAAAAAGAAGCAGTACTACATCAACCAAGCCATACGCAACTCAGACCTCATTCCTCGAGCCAAAGGCAAAAAGAGCCTCCGTCGACTGGAAAACAGTGAGCTCTGGTTTCAGTAGTTTTAGTTGCTGAGATAATGAACCGGAAGGATTTATTTCTCCCTTTAACAGGATAATAGATGACAGGATATCTGATTATATACTTTGTGTTTGTTGGAAAAGTAGAGGGACTGGGACAGCCATGTTACTGACTTTGCCTATTTTATTAGTGTCACCAAAAGAATTTCACTTTCTTCTCCTTTAAGGTTGTGTTATTTTATTGTTTATAATGTTGTACTGTTCTGAGTATAATGTGTTTTTGTGTCTTTCTCTTAAATCAGCTCGTTTTCTTGCGAATCTTCTCGAGAAAGATGAATGCTGCAAAGATGACCTTGAAATGTGCAGTAACCCGGCCTTACCTACGATCTTCACTGAAGCCTGCTGCAACGGGGACTACGTACAGGTAAGACAGCGTAGTGTTAAATTTGGGATTTTTAAACCAAGGCTGACCACATTGTTCCTGTAATTGGATCAGAAGTTCTAATATTTGTATTAAGTTTGGAGGAGTCACAGATGAAATGAGGTTGGGTCAGATCAAAACGGATTGACAATGAATGTGACAGCTCAGTGTTACAGATGTAGTGGCGCGTCTTCCTTATGTTTTCGGTTGGTTCTAATATTAACCACAAGTCTTTGGTCTCGGCCCTGACTTGGTCTTTAACATCTGTCTAGACATCTTGTGCAAATAATGTTGAGAGTTTGTTTCCGTTCGAGATAAAAAACCCTCACATTTCTCCTCTCAGTCAGTTACTTCCTGTGTTTGTTCAGCCCTGGAGCGACTTCATGAACGTCCCGGGCGAAGAGCAGGAGAGGCTTTTGTCTTTGTTGGAGAAAGAGGCCAAGAAGAGAGGCACTAGCCGCCTCCTTAAAGACCACAGGAATGGTGAGCATTCAGCGGGTGATAACATTCAAGTCTCTGTTGACAGTATTTATTTATTTATTTTTTTAATCTAGCTCACATTTTGTTGATCTCTACACAGTAAACCCTGCCTTCAACGCTCAGGACTGCTTCCTGAGAATCGACCGTCGGCTGCGTGCCACACTGAGGAGGAAACAAGTCCCTATTGTAAGCATTGCTTTTAGTCTATTAGGCTCCAATGTATTGTTATTTATTAAAATAAAAATATATAATTCAAGTAGTGACGGGGAAAATGTTCATTAACTGTGTCCAAATCTGGAAATTTAATGAGTAACTTTACTGTTATGGATGTTATGGAATAGATTAGTTTTGATGTTTGTGAAGGTTCTCAGAAGCCAGGTTTTTCAGAACACTGTTGTAAAGTGTTAAGATAATTCTTTTCCATTTGAACAAAAATGACTTCCTTCACACCTCTCTGGTCTAAATTCTGACATTGCCGTCCTCAAAGGAATGCCCTTTCTCTTTGAGGTGGAGGTGGACCGCTAAGATTGGCTCTTCTGTGCTTTTACTAACAACTCACCTGAGCCTTAACGACTCTCACATCAGGAGTCACACTGTCCTTTCAGAGCTAACAACTATGAGACCAGAACAGCCTGGTCCATCAGGTTTAGTTTCAGGTCAAACCCCTCCCTTTAGAGATAAAGCTCAGCTCTCTTACCTGTTGATCTCAGAATTGAAAAAGTCTCTTTGAATTTTGAGACGAAACGTTCACACCTTGAAAACTGAGTCCAGATGCTTTTGAATTAACCTTTTCTAGATTTGATTAGATCTGATATTGTATTGTCATCTGGAGATGCGTCTTGTTGCCTTCTTTGAAAGCTTTTCATCAATATGTCCTGAATGACTGAGAACCCTCACAAACAAGTATTGTCATTGTATAATAATACATATTTATATAAAACAAACAAGACAAAAATATGTATTTTAGTTCACAGATACACATTTGTTTTAAAGCAAGGAGGCAATTTCAAAGTATGCATTAAAACGGAGATAAAGTAATATTGCACAAGAAATGTTTAAAAAAGATCTTGAAATTGTACATAAAAATTTATAAAGTTACTTAATAGTTCCATGTTTTAAGGATTTTCTGTGTGAACATGATTGTTCATTTAGTTCAAAACTTCTAATTTGGGTTTAGAAGAACAATGCAACATTGCTTGAATGCCCTTCTCTAAACCCAATGTTAAATTGAAGTTTGAGTTTTGAGCCTGTGAGGCCGCTGTAGTTTGTGGAGGTGATGAGAAAATACTGTAATGAAATTGTCATAAAAATGGTTTCTTATTTGTGTGTTTTGTCGGTTGTTTCATCTCAGGGGACTCTAGAGGTGCTGGAGGAAAACCTTTTGGGCTTTTTTAACGCTCAGCCTCACTCTGTTTACACAACCAACCTCGCCAGCAGGTAACACTCTCTGACACTACTTCATAAATACTTTGTATTTACAACTGCCCGAAACTGCAGTAACATGGATCAACCACTAGCTCAGAATGTCAGCAGCACATTTACAATCTGACTCTCACTTTTTCTACAATTATTACTTTAAAAGTGACGCCACACTAGTTTCCTAAGTGTCCTCAAAGAATTGTGGCTAAACAGACAAAACATTTATTCATTTAGCTGACGCTTTTATCCAAAGCGACTTACATTGTTCTACAGTAATTACCAGTGTTACAGCCACTGGAGGCAAGGTGGGTTAAGTGTCTTGCCAAATGACACAATGACAGTATGAACCGTGGGGAGAGCGGGAATCGAACCACCTACCTTCCAGCTGAAGGACGACTGCTCTACCCACTGAGCTACTGCCGCCCACTGAGCTACTATTTGCCAACCTTTTTTCTTTTTCTAGTGTCTTATAAGAACTTACAAACTGTTCACCTTTTTGTAAGTGATGCCATGACAATCAACATGAAATTCTATTAAGGGTTATTGAGAGGAAGATGATTGCCCAAAAACGCTGTAGAGAGGCTCAACAAGTGACAAATCCTCTTAACATAAGCCGCTCAAAACAGGAGCACAGTGCAATATTCATGTACAATCTTTCTTTTAATTATTCCACATTTGGAAGAAAACTACAAAACACAAAGACAGTCCCGACAGATCCAGCTCAAAAAGGTAAACAGTATGAAACATTCAGGAATAGAGACTTCTGGGCCGTGCTGTGAGGAAGTAAAGTGGCCTCAGATGATGGTAACTATGATTTAGATACATTTGATAAGTTTGTTCAAGGTACACACTGGACAATCTCCATTTAATCACAGAGTTAACATGTTCTATTACAATTGCCAGTGTGAGAAATGTACAGTACAGTTAGTATAGAAGTTAATATGATGAGCATTTGACAGTAATATATGCTTTTTCAAATGAAATGTACTCCATATTAAATTAACTTAAACTACGGCAGAAGGAAATGGAGCCTGAAAGCCTGTAATAATCTTAATTCTATTTATGAAGTGAAAGTGTATATTGTATATTTTTATATTTTTCTACTTATCTGAGGAAATAAAGAGGAAAAAAGTATAATAAACATTGTGTATTTGTGTGTTTGCATTAGTTTTGAGAGACTGCTTCTCCATGCCGTCTGCCAGTACATGGACCTGGTGTCTTTAAGTAAGTCTCCACTCAGATCTAAACTAATTCCCTTTTTTAATTGTTTTCAGTAGCTCTTCAAGAGAAGGGTTTGCTTATACCTGAGTCTGAAAGGCACACTCACCAACAGAGACACTTAAAGCATAAAGTACTCTCTAGGAAAAAAACTTAAACTGGTTAACTCTTCATCTGTCCCTTCCACCAAGTAGACAACCTTTCCCAGGCTGAAGTGGTAGTTTCAATCCAGGAATAATTCTTTTCAGATGTTGTCGTCTCACATTCAGCAGAGGAACAGTTTTGTTTTTTTTTTTTTTTTTTTTTTTTTTGTCCTGTACAGATATTGTATGTGTTCTTCAAATAATGGTTTCTTAATTATAAAACAATACATTTTTAGTAAGTAAGTAAATTTTATTTATATAGCACCTTTCACAGACATAAATCACAAAGTGCTTTACAAAGTGCAATAAAAGAACAATGAAACTTTGAGAATAAAAATTAAAACCACAAAATATTAAAACATAAAAAGCCCAATCAACTAAAAGCTTGTTTAAATAAAAGTGTCTTCAGCTGCTTTTTAAAAGAATCAACAGAAACGTCCACTCGCAGTGACAGGGGCAGGGCGTCCCAGAGTCTGGGGGCGACTACTTGGAAAGACCGGTCTCTCCGGGTTTTAAAACGTGTTTTGGGGACCATTAAAAGGTTTTGACCAGAAGACCGAAGAGTGTGGGAGGAGGAGTAAGGGGTCAGCAGGTCAGTGATGTACTGGGGCCTGTCCATGTAGAGCTCTAAAAGTCAAGACTAAAATTTTAAAATCAATTCTGAATTTGACTTGAAGCCAATGAAGTGAAGCTAAAACCGGTGAAATGTGAGCCCTTCTGTTGCTTCCAGTTAAAAGCCTGGCTGCAGCATTTTGCACCATTTGTAGCCGACTCAGAGACAATTTGTTGAAACAAATAAAAAGAGAATTACAATAATCAAGACGAGAAGAAATAAAAGCATGAATAATCATCTCCAAGTCAGCTTTAGACAATAACACTCTCAGTTTAGAAATGTTTCTCAGATGATAAAAACAGTTTTTGACCAACTGTCTAGAATGACTGTCCAGAGACATAGACCGGTCAAACAGAACACCGAGGTTCCTGAGGCTCGACTGGACGAAGAACCCAGGGAACCACGGTGTTGTTTGATTTGAGGTATTTTTAGTTCAGGTGCAAAGATTAAAGTTTCAGTCTTTTTTGTTTTCAGCTGTAGGTAGTAATTGTATAACCAGTTCTTTATGCAAGACAAGCAGTTCAACAATTCAGTAAGTTTATAAAACTCAGAGTCTTTAAAAGAACAGTACAACTGAATGTCATCAGCATAAAAGTGATAAGACACATTTTTAAAACCGTGAATTATTTCACTAAGGGGGCATATGTACAATAAAAACAAGAGTACCTAAGACTGAGCCCTGAGGAACTCCATATGACAGAGGGGTAATTTGAGACAGAATATTGTTAATAAAAACAATATATCTAACCTAACTATTACTCAGTTTGATTGAAGAAGCTGTTTCCACTGTAAATGCAGTAACTAAGACAAAAAAAACACCTTAAGTGAGTAAAAAGCCAGAATGAATACAATAAAAAATGTCTTATCCACTCTTTAATCTGCAAATTCAATCTGTTGATGGAAATGTTTTCTACTCAAACCATGTACTTAAACATGTATCTTAACATAATCCTGTTTACATAGTTGCATTAGTTAAACCAGTTTGTCTGTGTCCCCTGAGAGTTAAAATAATCTCTGTTGTTCGACCCTCAGGCACCAACTACAACGGGTCCCGTCAAACCGAAGTCGTGAACAAACAGCAGGAGTTTCTGCCTCCGACTCCGCTCCTGTCGGCTTATTTGGAGCAGATGAGCTGAGAACGGGACGGCCCTCTGCTCCGCTCTGTCTCGGGTGGGGGTGGCAGAGATGTGGTGGGCTGTTTGTAACAATGGCCTGACATTACAAACAAAGCAGCAAGTTTTTCCTCTTTATTAAATCATCTCTAGTCGCTGTTGCAAATTTTCCATTTGTTTTCTCGGTCAATATAAATTAGGTCTTTACTTTAAAACCCAATGAAGGGTTTATTATTAAAGTAACATTATGTAACATTTAACAACAAAATACATAACTTCAACAAAAAGACAAGCTAATGCTTAACTGGTTTAGTGCATTATGTCCACAAGGGTTTAAATGAAGCAGAAATAGCACTAGATTAAACAAAAAAGTACATCTGCATAAATAAACCAACAATACAGCATTTTAAACACATGCTATACTTCTTTTTGTGCTTTTAATGTTGCACACAACTATGGGCAGAGTGATAAGGCCAAATGTAGACACATTTTTTTCTGGGTATTGTCCAGAACACAATACGATGTATAACGATACGTACCTTGATACGGTGTAGCACGATAAGATACGTACCTTGATACGGTGTAGGGCGATACGTACCTCGATACGATGTAGTACGATAAGATACGTACCTCGATACGGTGTAGTACGATACGTACCTCGATACGGTGTAGTACGATAAGATACGTGCCTCTTTACGGTGTAGTACGATAAGATACGTACCTCGATACGGTGTAGTACGATAAGATACGTGCCTCTTTACGGTGTAGTACGATAAGATACGTACCTCGATACGGTGTAGTACGATACGTACCTCGATACGGTGTAGTACGATAAGATACGTACCTCGATACGGTGTAGTACGATAAGATACGTACCTCGATACGGTGTAGTACGATAAGAATCGTGCCTCGATCACGATTGTAGTCACGATCGTGCAGCGATCACGGTGTAGTACGATAAGATACGTACCTCGATACGGTGTAGTACGATACGTACCTTGATGCGGTGTAGGACGATACGTACCTCGATACGGTGTAGTACGATACGTACCTCGATACGGTGTAGTACGATACGTACCTTGATGCGGTGTAGGACGATACGTACCTCGATACGGTGTAGTACGATAAGATACGTGCCTCGATACGGTGTAGTACGATAAGATACGTGCCTCGATACGATGTAGTACAATAAGATACGTACCTCGATATGGTGTAGTACGATAAGATACGTACCTCGATACGGTGTAGTACGATACGTACCTCGATACGGTGTAGTACTTTTCAAAACTAATTAATACCTATATATAATGCCCTAGAATTAGCATAGTTGTACAAATGCATAATAAGAAGTGTGATCTTTTATACCGCAATTATATGAAGCATTGATTGAAAAACTAACAATAATAACAACAGACATAAACAGAGTGAAGTGCGCTGGCCAAACTGTCAGAGCAGTTTTTTAAAAATATCTGTGTGTGGACAGAACCACCGTGAACCTTTAAAGTGAACAGGGTTTGTGACAAAACCTTTTGATGAATGTCACCATGAACTGAAAATAAATGGAAAATTTCAACGTTTCATGCTTAAAACATTTAATAGCATTTCAAAAGGTGCTAAAACACATTGCGTCACTGCCTGAATTGATCTGTCCATAATATTAGTCATAGTTTCCACATTTCACTTACATCAAAGCCACATCTTTCATCAAAGGAATCATATAACCGTTAGTAATAGGTCTGTAATAGAGAAGAAAGCATGTTAATTAATGTCTGTAAAAAGAAAAGGCACTACTTTAAATGTTTGCATATCTTTTATTCTGTATTTTCCTGTTGCAACTGGAAAAGATTCATATTTTACAAGATTGAGCCATTGTACAATCTTACATTTTAAACCACAATAACTGTCAGCGCCAGAAACAAGTTATGGGTCAGTAAGAAGTTTTACACAGCGGTAGTGTTATTTTTTACTTCATAGTTATTTATCAAAGATGACTTTAAAGGTGCAGTGTGTAGGATTTTGTAGTATACAGTTGAACAAATTGGAATATGTTAATCCAAAGTGTTAAATACTGTATAACGCACTGTATTTATCTAGCTTTAAAAACAGCTCTAAAATACAACAGTGAAAAATCTGTTACTTCCGGTTTATGTTGCTACAGGAATAGACAAAATGAGCACTGCTGGAGGAGAAGTGCATTCATGTTTTTTTTATTCACCATATAGTGCAGTCGAAAGAGACTGGTCCACATCAGATTTAATAGAGGTCCTTTTTCAGCAGAGCCCAGCAGACGTGTGTTTACAGAACTGCAACAGAAAAAAAACGATTACATAATGTCTAAATCTACCTTACCTTTAGCCACTGGGTTTGTTCAAAGACACAGCTTGTCCCTGCGGGGCTACCGTAGGTGCTCACAAGCCGTAGAAGTGAGGGTGTGGGGCCTGATAGTCTACATCATTTATCGTAAGTAAGATGCTGCCACAAACACACTGCACCTTTTTAAACACTGTACTATATTTAAAAAGGTTTAGATTCAAACACAGCAAATAGTTTAAGTCATAAACTCTTTACATAAATACATAATAAGTTTTAAAAGTACACTTTACAATAGATGTTACATTTATTCAATATTCACCTGTTATAGCCCCAGAAAAGCACTTCTGCCTTATGCACAAAGGTTTATACATCTTCTGTATATCTTTGTATGTATTTTATACTTAACTGGGTTTTGGAAAAGCATATCCAGTTTATTTTAAAATGTTATTTCTTGTTATTTTGTATCAGCAGCTGCATACAGACACTTGTTGGTGCATTTTCTCGACAACCAAAGGTTGTGCGTTTGTCATTTCTCAGGCTTTTGTCGTCTCACTCTGAATGTCACGATGTTGTCACGAACAGTTTTGATCATGTTTGCCCCAGCGCCTCGGGGTCTGTGCTGTAAATGTCACACATCGGTTACTGACTTGTGCCAACATCTGGTTTTAAACCTTCACTGTAAAAGCTTTACACAGTTAGTCAAAAAAACATTGTTGTGTATATAATGGTAGGTGTCTATTTATAATTATCTCTGCAACTATTAAAAGGTTTAAGAGATTTTGAGTGTTTGAAATTGTTTTTATGAAAGAAGTCACTAGTATAAATGTCTTTTCAATGTCTATAACTGAGAAGAAATATGATTGTACTATTTAAAAGCTGAGCTCAATGTCATTGGACTTTATAAGACCTTGCATTTGTAAGTTTATTTTACTTTATTTATATACCGCCTTTCACACAGTGTTAGTCCGGTCTTAGACCAGATCCAGACTCATGGAGGTCAGAGTTAGTCCAGTCTTAGACCAGGTCCAGACTCACGGAGGTCAGTGTTTGAAGGAGACAGAGTTAGTCCAGTCTTAGACCAGGTCCAGACTCACGGAGGTCAGTGTTTGAAGGAGACAGAGTTAGTCCGGTCTTAGACCAGGTCCAGACTCATGGAGGTCAGAGTTAGTCCAGTCTTAGACCAGGTCCAGACTCACGGAGGTCAGTGTTTGAAGGAGACGGAGTTAGTCCAGTCTTAGACCAGGTCCAGACTCACGGAGGTCAGTGTTAGTCCAGTATTAGACCAGGTCCAGACTCACGGAGGTCAGTGTTAGTCCAGTATTAGACCAGGTCCAGACTCACGGAGGTCAGTGTTAGTCCAGTATTAGACCAGGTCCAGACTCATGGAGGTCAGTGTTTGAAGGAGACAGAGTTAGTCCAGTCTTAGACCAGGTCCAGACTCACGGAGGTCAGTGTTTGTGAAGGAGACAGAGTTAGTCCGGTCTTAGACCAGGTCCAGACTCACGGAGGTCAGTGTTTGTTAAGGAGACAGAGTTAGTCCGGTCTTAGACCAGGTCCAGACTCATGGAGGTCAGAGTTAGTCCAGTCTTAGACCAGGTCCAGACTCACAGAGATCAGTGTTTGAAGGAGACAGAGTTAGTCCAGTCTTAGACCAGGTCCAGACTCGTGGAGGTCAGTGTTTGAAGGAGACAGAGTTAGTCCGGTCTTAGGGTTTGAAGGAGACAGAACAAGATTCTTAATTGAAATGAAATGATCAAGGTTTTAATCTAATTCCAAGAACAGACAAATATACAGTATAATCTGTGGTCTTGACTGGCCTTGATGTCCTAGACCTCATTAAAATGAGTTTGAGACCTAGACCAAGACTTTTAGCGCTCGAGACAAGACCTTTACAAAAAGGTCGGTCTCAAAGACCGGTCTTGAGTACTACAGCACTAGTACAGAGACTCTGTGGTGCAACAAAGGTTCTCTCTTTGATGTAAAATGCTTTATGAATGATCACATGTTAGGTGTGGACAACACTGCGTCACTGACCCTCTACTGTTGATAAATGCATAAAATAAATTTGAACTTTGAGCTTAACTACAACAACATACAGCTTCTACAAGTGGCACCTCGGCCAAAAACACATTGACACATCAACCGAGCTCTGAATAGTTCCAGGACCGCTCCACATACGAACACAAATACATATTCCATTTAGGTGGGCTAATTTAGGCCATGGACCAAATAACCAGATGCATTCCTATACAATGTAATTTAGAAAATATCATGACATTATAGTGGATGCCTAATATAATGTCATCGGAGGGTTTAGTTTTAGGACAGCTTGCCTGGTTATCCCTCACTGTCAGCTCTGAATCCGAGGAGGTCTGATGGGGGCCTATGAGACAAACTGGGAAGCTTTTCAGGCGTTTCCTTCTGTCTTTCCACTAGATGGCGCACTTGTACAATCCAGGCACTTCATTGTGGCCACATTGATTATAGCGGGATACAGGTGTACAAGTGTGTGTGCTGTATCACCGTCTGTTCATAAATACAGTGCCTTTCAAAGCAGATCTGAAAATATAGTTCAGAAATATAACAATGACTTAAGAATAGTTTTTATTTGGAAATTTAAGCCTCTGCATAAGTTGGAAGTTCCCATTTCTTCTGTAGAAAAAGAAAGTATTTTTGGACTGTCATTTTGCGTTGCATGTATACAATGTGTCTTACAATATTACTAAAGGTTTAGATTTACCCTGAAACATGTTTCCACTGCACCACCCATTCACTGATTAAAACTCCTCCAGATTTTGAGTAATAAAAGTGCACTTAAAAAGAAAAATAGGCCAAAAAAATGTTTAAATGTATTTGCCACATGGCTCTATTTGACAATGTTGAGGCAGTTTGGAAACTTTCACACTTTATTGTGCATTGTCTACTACCATTGAATAACAATAGGACATTGTACAGACTGAAATAAGCCAAAAGCATTATCCTCTTGCAGCAGGATATATACAGAAGAAACAAACAATAGCCTATATAGTTCGCAAACGGTAAAATCCTCTTCATTGGAATATATCCAGTAGAGCTGTTGGACTAGTTTGGCTTTCATTGGGTTGTAACTGTATCTACAAACATGCCCAGAGCTGAAATGCTATAGTTTTGGATTTCTCTGAATATGTATGAATTATTTTACGGTCTATATGACACAATGTATGACATCGTTAGCTTTATTGCAATATGTATTTTGCAAAAAAACTGCTTGAATTGCAATAATGTTATATTTAATGTGACAGACTTTTACACAAATGTCAAAATAACGGTTTTGAGTTCGGTTTCAGGTCAAAACCCTCCCTCTAGAGATTAAGCTCAGCTCTCGTATCAGTTGATCTCAGAAAGTCTCTTGGAGAAGCGACCAAAACTAAGTCCAGATGCTTTTGCTTTTACCTTTTCTTCTAGATGACCTGGATGACTGAGAACCTTCAAAGACATGTCCACTGAAAGTCTTAAAGGCATGGGCCAGTTTTTTGTAAAAAGGAATAAGGTATATTTGTATTCCCTACTGTAGGTAATGTCAGCACAGTCCCAGTTTGGAGAAGCAGACAGGAGCAACCACTCGTGCTTTTGTATTATGTTTTTCTGACAATGGAGCCAGTTCAAACTCACATTTTGACAGAGAAGAGGGAAAAAAAACATAGATTATTGGGTAGAAACCCTCTGCAGAGGTATTTACATGCATTTCTTTGCATCAAATGACATTTACACAACCCAAAACTCACTCTTCCTTTACAAGCTCCTCAGTGTGGCGTCTGAAGCACAATATGGGCCATTTCTCAGCAACATTTAATGTGGAAATATCCTCTATTGTCCACACACATTCAAGAAGTTCAGTGTTTTAAATGTTAAACGTTGCTCCTGTCTGCTTCTCCAAACTGGGAGTGTGCTGACAATTATCTACTGTAGGAAAAAAAAAACGGCTTCAAAAGTAGAACCACATTTTTTACAAAATACTAAACTATCCCATTGAATAAAACCACATTTAATTCAACTTCTTCACCGCCAAAGGGAACACTTCTCTTTATTCATCATAGTTAAAGCATATGGCATGTTTTTCTAATATTCTACAGCCTATAACTAGTCTCACAGAGATGACCACACCTCGACTAAACATTATTTACTCTCAGGTATACTCGGTTATTTCGGTAACAAGTGTTAAACGGGAGAATTCGTCGACACAGGGAGTTCCACTTCAAGAAACTGGACATTAATTACATCTGTCGCAGCGTCAGGGTAATGAACACACTCCACTCCCGGGTTACGTTACATCTGGTCCCTTTCCATGGATCTTCATTCGTAGTAAACAGCTGCTGGACTCACTGTGTGACTTCATGTTGGCAAATAAAAGGATGTGAACTACAGGAGCTGATGACAGTTGTGCTGTTAATGTAAAACCGTTGGGCTGAAGGTCTGGTTTTTTTGGCTCAAAGTCAAAGGTTTCTATAAAGAGGTTGTTAGGTTTAGTGCAGTCAAAGGGTTTATTTTGATATGACTGTAAACTGTAATTAATGGATATAACAAATTGCAGAAAACATGTTTAAAGAAAGAGAGGAGGTGAATTAAACTTCGAATAAGAGAAAGCACAGACAACATTAACACAATAATCTGTGGAGAGAAATAAAAAAACACAAACGAGTGTACCTCAAAAATAAAAACCATTTCCAGACAGGTATCTGAGTGAAGATAGGGTGACTCAGTTTTGGTTTTGTTTCTTGGGTATTCTGGTTTGTGGTTTTGGAAAGTGGTTGTATTTGTAGATATAGATATGTTTGCACAGTGGCAGACAGGTTTAGATTAAAAACAGAATTGAAACATGTCTGGGAAGGTTCTCAGTCATCCAGGACCTCTTGACAAAAAGGTTTAAGTAAAAGCACCTGGACTCAGTTTTAAAGGTGAAGACATTTAGTCTCTAATTCCAAGAGACTTTATCAATTCTGAGGAAAAGTTTTTGAACGGAATTGAAAGAAAAATGAGATATGATGAACAAGGGTTAGCTGTTTCCTTCTACTCCTTGTGTCAGATTTTAAATAAGTACTTTATGTTGGACTATGTTGTTTCAGTTCAGTTTTATTTTTATATCCCAGTATTACAATAACAATTTTTTACAAGGGCTTCACAAAGACAAGGCATCAAAACGACAAAAACTGGACTTGACCACGGCTCCTTTCCTTAGAACCTTTTTCAGGATCAAAGAAAAAACTGGAAAAAAACAGCCGTGGGGAAAACGGAGAACCCTCAGGGAAAACCACTCCCAGGACAGACAGACCGTGCAAATGATGTGTCATTGATAAACAGAACATCATAAATGAATACAGTCCATGATATTCAGATGTTTAAAGATTTCAAATAGACTTTGGGATATTGTTTGCTGACACTCGGCCCGTCTGAGGTGAAAGTAGGGGAGACCTTTTCAGGGTTAGTGTTGTAGTCAAGACCGCACTGACTGAGACCAAGACATGTCCGAGACCTGACCAAGACTTTTAGCTTTGGAGACCCAGTCAAGACCAAGACCGTGGCAGATGAAGAAGACCGAGTCAAGACCAGAGCCAGTGTGCAATACACTGTAAAATACTAGATACAAGAGAAATCCAAAACAGTCCAGGTTTTGAGTTACACAGAGTTAGAACAATAATTGAGGTTTCTATCAAATCAGAATAATAGAGCGGACTACTTAGTGCCCACCGAAGAACTCTGTCCTGAGATGGTTGTGTCGAGGATCGGGAGCCTAGGACACCATCTAACGTAGAACTGGAGTGGTTTTCCTTTTATAGTTTGTAGAAACGCCACTAAAATGACAACAAACAGTACAAATCAGGAAATGTATGTAAGTCTTATCCCTGTTTTCTATGTTGTAAGGATTTTAAGAGTTGGATGTTGATATAGTGTAAGACAGTTGATCAATGCCAGGTTTTGAGAAGCACAGCAGCCACAATACTGGAGGAAAAACAGCACATGTACAAGAAGGTTAAACCACAAATTATAAAAAATATTGTTAGGATCAGGCCCTTCTCTTTTTTTTTTTTTTTAATTGCACGTCTTGTATTGAGCTTCTTGTGACATTCATTTTGTTGTCTGTTTGAAGTCTGTGTTGTCTCTGTATTCTGTATGTTTTATGTGGCGATGGATGCAAAATTAATTTCCCCTTGTGGGACAATAAAGATACTCTGAACTATTAAACTACATCAAACGGACCTGTTGAAATGTCTTTATTAACCTCGTCTGGACTCTTGTACGCTCCGCTCTGTCTTGAACCATTTTCTATATTGGTTATAGTTTAGGTTTTAAAGGTCATGTGTGCCCTGATTAAAGTGTTCTATATGAGAAACTAAACATTAAACCATACAGTTATGTAGGGTCCAACGTTCATCTGAGACAAACGGTATGTAGGCCGGAGTAAGAGCGCACTTTTATAGAGTTTTTACTTTTGGTAACTTGGAGTGAGACTCAGCTGTGTAGGAGAGATTCAAATGACTTTTTCAAATGACTTTTGTACTTGTATTGGTAAACCATTTTAACTGAGCCGAGTCGTGACCAAAAACAGACAAGACCCAGACTTTTAGGGCTCGACGCCATGTCCAGACGCATGGACGGGTTAGATTTAGTTAGTTATCCACCAGTGAAGTTACTTTGAACAGATAAAAATAGCAGAAACTTAATTGTAAATGTATATTATTTTGAAAGGACTGAAACTTTCAAACTGTCAAGGCCTGAAAAAAGGAGATTAATAGAAAGAGTGTTAAGAGTGTAGTACCAAATATACAGTAGTTTAATCCAATGTGACTGTAGAGACACTGGTGCAGCTGTCTTATTAAAATGTATTTTTAACATTTTTGTACTGTTTGTTTTTAATTATTGGACTATGAGTCTAAAATAAAGAAGAACTGATCATCTATTACAGGAAAAAGTACCAAGTTCCCTCTATTTATACGTCCTAAATAAGGAAAAAAAAACTTGTACCAAGCCCGTATTTAAACTAGGATTAAAACCAGCAATTTTATTCATTTTCTTCAGCTTAGTCCCGTTAGGGGTCAAGGGTGACTGGAGCCTTTTTTTTCACAAGAGAATTTTTTATTTATTTATTTATTTTTTAACATTCATTCATTTGTTATGACGTATATACCATAGTATACACATGATGAAATAAATAATTAAATTATAAATAAAGTGAATAGATGCAGTATCTGTCACACTGGGGTGGGTTATTGAGTAAATTAAGATAAGATGATAGGTGTTTTTATCCAATCACAAGAATGTTTGGACAAATAAAGCAGTTATGGTCTTGGCAGGTCTTGGTCTAAAATCCTGGGACGCTCTACGTAAGAGACGGAGACAAGACCGACTTCAATGGGTTTGAGACGAGACTGTAATCTGTTATATTGTGTCATAAAGAGGGACTGTTTGCACTTTGAAGCTCATTGATTAAAGGTGCATCTGATATTAAAGGCAGTGTGTCTGGTGTTGCATCCACTGTTGCATCCAGCTTTGGTAACACTATTTATCTAATATATCCTTTTATAAAACAAGTACAAAAACTATTGTGTAAATAGCAGAGAATGATACTGTGCAAAAAAAAGTGTGTGGACCGAGAAAAAATATGAAAATAGCTCTGTAGTGCAACCTTTAGTCAAGCTTTATCATTAAAGAATTGTGACTGGTGCATGGCTAAGTCAAATTGTGTTACAGCCTATTGAATAGAAAAGCTCCTTGTTTACAGCAAAAAACACATAAAAAATAAGGAAAATCTGACTTTAATATAATCTGTGTACATCTTGTAGGGCTTGCATATTATTTAGCAATCACCTGGGACATGAGTGTAGGCGAATATTTACTAAACTAAAGGAAAACACAACAATGCCAAGAAGGAGGAAAACCCCAGAACTGCACTAAACCTTCCAAAAGGTAACTCACTCTGCTGCTTTTATTGTGGAAAGTGGAGCTAAATCTTATGCGTAAGTACAAACGCAGACTAATTACCATAAACCCGTAGCCATATCATGATGGCGAGGAACTCTGTCATTCTTACTCATCTAATAAATGTCTTTAAAACAGACCCTGGCTCTCTGCACCTTTCCGTTCCTGCTGTGGGCTTCTTTACAGCCTACAGCCCTGCTTTTAGCACATATCCCCTGCTCCGGGGCTGGGGGTGTACGGGGGGCTGGCCCCTGCTGATTCAGAGGTTAGGAATTTGCATCTGATTGCTGTTTGTCAACCAATGATGTGAGTGCGTAAAGGCTGAGAGTGTCTCCACGCCTCTCGCCGTGCGTCTGTCCGTCCGTCTGTCTGCGCGATGTGAGCTCTGAAGCCAAACTCTGAAAACACAATTACACGCAAAAGCCGTGGATATCATGCAGTCACATGAAACCACTTTAATTGTAGCTGATAAACACAAGGGCCACCTCTCCTCGTCCTGGCTCTGGGGCTGTTTTCCCGGTGTTTGATCGAAGAGACGGAGCGGACAGGAATGAGTCTTCCGGCTCCAGAGAGAGTAAAAACCGAACGGAAGCCGATGTAGTAAGTTTTTTTACATTTGCTTTTTGTGTGTATTTACTGTCTTTAGTCTGTTTACCTCCTGTTTATCTGCTGCCTTTCTTTTCTTCGTCAAATAGAGGCGACAATGCGTTTTTTTTTCTTATCGATACGTCGTTCTCAAATCCTCTAATCAATACTGTAATGCTACGTTAGCGGATGGATTCACAGTGCTCACAAAAACACAATTTTAACACAATAATGCTATGGGGTATCGCATAACAGAATATTTCTCCTAACTGTTGGCTATTTTACATTTTTGTTAGTTTGTTTAAAAATTTACGATAGTGATTAATAAATTAATAATAATAATAAAAAAAAAACTACTTCAGAAGCTAGCTTACTGTCAGATTCGTGAGGGTTAACGAACCTTTAACGGTTACCGACTGCTGAGCATTTTAGCATGTTATTTGCTATTTTAAACAGTTTTAATGTGAAATAAAAACTAGCGAAGCCACAATTTAAGCAATAACTATGACACATTTTATTGCCAGAGGGAAAAATTGACATTAAATAACTAATAAGTTGTTGAAACCATTTTTTTTCGTTGATAGTAAGTATCTGTTCGTGTTTGTGGCTAGGGTACTAGGTTAGCACGAGTTTAACTTCTAACTAATCTATTTAAAAATGTTTACAGCGCGTTTAAAACTAGAACTGTGCTCTGATAGCCCTAGATATAAAAGCGTGTGCACGTGACAGGATATTACCAGGCCTTTGTAGATTATTTAATGGACAAAGTGCATGTCTTAATCCAGCAAAACACAAATGACCACTAAAGCAATGCAAGTAATAATATAATAGGCCTAGATTATTTCAATAAAATGGTTAAGGCCTATTAGACATGATTTTTGCAGATTACAATTGTCTCTCACCTTTAACACCCCTTGAAGGTATCTAATATGATTCCCATTGTCTTTGCTAAATTTACTCCAAAATTTATGTCATACCAGCCTAATACATGCATTTTTACTCTTGTAAACCATGACTGCTAATGTTATTTGGGTCACCGCAATATTTAAAACTCCACCATAATCAGGAAAAGTGGGATGTTAGTCCACGTGTTTTTAAAACACTGGTTGCTTGTGAGATTATATATTATAGTAAACATGTGGAGAACTGATGGATTTAGTTTTTGCATTCGCTTGTCTGTTTTTTGTATCTCTATGTATCTTATTGCATCGGTTTCTTCCAGGGTAAAATTACAAGCTGTTTCTGAAAGGTGGCCGATGGTACAGGCCTTATGTTGATGGTATCTGTTGAGACGCAAAACAAAGGTGGGGTAGGTGGATAAAAAAAGCCTGTTAGCACATCTGTTAGATCAAGACAAGCCAAAACAATGGCAGTTTGATATAGACACAGTTCTACTACAGCAGCAGCAACAGGCCAGTGGGAAACTACTCTTAATATTATCTTTGGCATTAAAAGGGTGTGTGTTTTAATCCTCCGCAGATTAAAGCCGTTTAGTCATCCCTGTATTTCTTGTTGCACCAAGTCGTCAAACCTCACACGACCAGAACTCAGTGGCATTTGGTCAGAGGGTGGTTGTATACTTTGTTGGGCTCACCTCTCGCTCTCTCTGATGGGGGTGGGGGAGTGCACACAGGAAGCAGGTTTGGTTTTAAAGACATGTATAGAACTCTGTCTCGATGGCCTTAAACATATACAAGCCCACGTTCTGCGAAAGGCAAGAGAGTCTGAGCTGATCTTTTGTGTCTTGTACCTGGTTAATCACAGTTTAATTGACAGGCTCTGATTGGCTGATTGTTTTGAATACTTTTTTAGCTGTATAATACATGTATTCTGTTTTAAAGTGCATTGTATTATCCTGCAGCATCTTCAGTAAGGCTTGCTAAGCTGGTTCTGGACTGTATCGAAACAAAAAATGTCTTCCTATGTTAAGACTTTATAATAACTGCACACTATAAGCACTAGTAGAGTATTAAAGCAGTGGATAACTATTTATGATGACTACTATTTATATGATGAAAAAACATATATTATTGATTAGTAAAGACTAAAACATTAAAAACAATGTGTATAGCTTGAGGTTGTTGCTTAGTAAATAATCCATTGAGTCAGTATGAATGCTAAGCTAATGCTTAATAATGCAAGGAAACAACAGTAACAAGGATAGGCACTATGCTAAAAAGGTTAATATGGGTCACATAAAACACAAATTTTATTTTGTTTTCAAAGAGCGGACACCTCAGCATAAAGGATTGCCTATGTAGATTCAGATTCTAATTTCTTGGACCCAAATGGTCTTTAATGGTGCTAACGCTACACAGAACATGCGACAGTGAGAAAACCCCTGTGTATAACTGAGATCTTACTGTCACCAAGTAAATACAATGCAGGAACATAAATGAGTGACCCTTCGGGGAGCTCTATTATGAAGAGAAATAGTTACATGCAAAGATTAGATTTCACAGCTGCCTTACAACAATAGGAGCCATTTCCCTTTTAATACCCATATGTGTCATTCTGCTATGTGCCTGACAGAAACACAATCATTAAGCGTCCTTGGCGTGCAAAACATTTATTTTAATGTATATGATGTTGATGTGATAAAATGAGGAAATAGCATGTGAGCTTCAAAATCCTCCAGGACTGTGATTCACCAAACAGCTATGATACATTTTCACAATGAAAGATTTTATTAGACTCTACAGCTACAGAGGAAAAGAGCTCTTCTGAATCAGTGTATGTCTAACTAGAGGCCTACATTGTATAAGGTTGTGTTCATTTTAAATTAGACATATTTTAGGTTTTTGTGTATCCATCCGCCAGCAGTGGAAGGATACAGTCGTGTCAGATATAAGGCTGTAGCTCACTATATTTTGGCTACGTTACATTGAAATAACCATACATAACCTAAATGTAAATATTTGTTCAGGCACAACTTTGTCTGTTTTAAAAAGCACTATTTCTGACACATGTTCACTCACTATATTACACACGGACAGAATAGTCAAGCTAACTTCCTAACTAAACCTGTTCCAGGTTTGATGCACAAGAAAAAATCAAACTATTCAGCCCTTCGTTTATTTGTTAATTTTAATTCTAAAAACTTTACTAATAAGCATCAGGTCTTTGATTAGCAACGTTATAGTTTCTTTAAACCTTTATTTGAAAGGCTACTCTCACTGGACTATAGATTAAATGTAACTTTTCAAAGCTCCGCTCAGGCTAATGGTGCATTTATGAGGTATTGGCACACATTAGCATTTAGCCTCTGTTAAAAAGAGAGCTGGCGTTACACCTGACAGTTTGTTTTTAAATGCTAATACACTTTTGAGTCACTAATATTTGAGTCAGTCATTGAATAATGATGTTATAGCTTGTTTTTCCACACTTCTTCACCTCATTAGGCCGTTTAATCGGACTTCTGTCATTGTCCGAGTTCACATGCCCCAACACTGCCTCCTCCACCGGTTTTTCTCTTTGCGACAGGAACGTTTAAACTAATGCTGTTTATATGTGGCGTGTCCATTAGCATTCAGCCTTTGTTAAAAAAAGAAAATGACAGTAAACCTGCTTTGTTTGTAGCTTAAAATGCTAATACTTTTTTTACTGTTTTATCTGAGTCTGTCTGTGATTAGCAACATTAATACTCTGATTTTGAGTTGACATCCTGACTCTGAAACCACACGATGTGAGGAACACAGATTTAACAATAGAAAGAGCCTTTTTGTTAAAACACCAAAACAAGAAATTAACAGGTCAGCCAGCAGCATAGTAGAATTAGCTAGTCATTTTTTCAGTCTAAAAGTGTCTCAGTATCACTGCAGTTGCACGCATTTAAAATCTGTTTAAAGTCAGACTAAGAAAATAATTTAGTGTTATGTCTGACTTTTTACAGGAGCTGCACTGAGAGTTCACATCCAGAGCCAAGACATTGCACAACACACTTTAAACGTTTGTCTTTGCTTAGTCTTATTCTCCGTTCTCTTCTAAACTACGTGATGTGATGAGTGGCTGAGCAAGTTAAAGAAAGTGAGAGACATTAAAAGGTTCAATTCACCACATGCAGCCTCCTCTCACTGTGATTATCAAGCACTTTTAGAGCACGATTTCCATCGCATTCATTCAATCGTGTCAGAGGCACGCCCACAAATTGGTAATTGCTAATCTGCCAGGCCCAGTCTGGTCTGCTGCGGTGGTCAGTAACTGCTCCAGCGAAGGGGTTTCCTGTCGCAAAGAGAAATACAGGTGGAGGAGGAGGTAGTGTTGGGTCATGATTGGTCGATTGTGGATTAGAAACGTATGGACAGCGATCAAGTTCAGATTTTTAAAGGCCTGCTCTTGATGTTGGCCTGTTGTAGCACGGCCTAATGACTAACATGCCCTGTTATTAAGGCAGGGTTTACATAAAGAAGTCTTCTGCCCTTGATGTACAGACCTTGTGCTTTTGTAATAAATCTGACTGTCATTGCTTTCAAGGAAGTGAAACAGTGACTTTATTGTAACGTTTTGTGGAAAATCTGTAAATGTTCCACATCTTATTGTCTCATGAAAGCCAAATATTAAGTCATTTTTAATTGTTAAGCCCAAATACACTGTGATTTGAAAGACTTTATGTTAGTTAATAACAAAATCAGTATAACATTATCAGAAATCAGTATAAACTAGAAGAACATGCACTTGAAAAGAAATATACTTCTATTTAAGTTATTTAAAAGCCAGTTTTAAGCATTAAAGACAAGAATTCATGTATTAAAACTTCCTAAAGACATTAGATTTAGTTTGTGTTCATTTAATCTTCCAACAGTCTATTTACATTTTTTCTTTCTTTAAAGTTTAAGGCATAGTATTCTTCTCTACACTATCAGTGCTCATAGTGACTCACACAGGAACGTCTCTCCTTTGTAAATGAAAGAATGAACAAAACTAGTAAAAGACAAAAATATTAGAGTTGCACAACACATTAACTTTACTGCTGCAACATCAACTCTCGCTGTAGCTGTATTACAAAGAATTGCTTTTATTGCAATAATGTTGTGACATATAAAGTGACAGAGATTGGTACTTTATTTGTCAAAAATCCAACCAAAAAAAGCACTTGGTGTCTTGCCAAGTGTCTTTTTTCTTCAGATCAGTCATCCACACACCTGTATATTTAGATTGTTCAATATTTGAATGAAGGGTGGTTAGATTTGTGATCAGTGCCAGTCCCCGAGGCGTCGCGGTTGTCAAAAAAAGCGCCTTGGCTTAGCATAAAGGTATTTAAGAAATATTAGGAAACTAAAGCATTCATTATGCAAATCAGTTTTAATGTCACAACTCAATGAGGAAGATGGATAAATACATTAAACTGCAACGGGACGGACAGGTATGACTTAGTGTGTGAGCTCTCATTGTAATCTCACTCAGATCAATGCCTGGATTATGTTGTCAGTCCATTTAAATCTCCCACCAGGCTTAAGGGCGTGGGCTGTGTCTTAGGCCATGGTCTCCACATCAATGTTTTAGTAAAAAACGTCCACAGCATCAATATAATAACAGCGATGTCTCTACTACAAGTCTTCCCCCACTGTTAAGCGAGCAGGGAGCAGTGTGGCTTGGCTGCCGTTCAGCTGTTTTTCTGCCAAAAGCTACATTTCTCTGAGGCCTGTGCAGCACGTGGCCAGCTCTGAACTTTGCTATGCTGCCAAAAAACCCAGGAAAAAAAAAAAAAAAAAAAACGTTACTTCACTTCTTGGGCCGGAGCCACGAGGGGAATCCCAAGTCTCGGCTGCTAGTGACGCAGTCCTGGTGCAGAGAGAGAGCCAGGTTCTGGGATGCCCCGCAGATAGACGAGCCTCCAGACAGCACTCAGGCTGAATTATCCTCGCTCTGCTCTGCCTGGAGACCAACTCGAAGCAGCTGTGACACACTGGCACGTCAACCCGAGACATTTGTCATGTTATATTTGCTTTTGGACGCGTTGTAAAGCTGCCAAACAATCAGGAGTCAATTTATTTCAGAGAACAATGCCAGCTTTTTTAGCGCAGACACACCTGGATTTGTCTGGTTGCACCACCAGATTTAAAGGTAAAACAGTTTATTGTTATAGCCACAGAAATAAACAATGAATTGTGATTTTTTTTTTTTTTTATTGTCTATATGCAAAAAATCCTATAACAAATTAATATATAAGAAAGATAAAAACACACATTCGTCAGGGTTTGTCTATACGTGCATGCTAAAGCTAATCAACACAATGCCAATACAAGTCGATCCAGTTTGCTTTTGTGCTTTACATTGAAAGTATTACACCCCCCACACACCCCTCCTCCACGGTTATACCATCAGTGTAGAGTTTCAATAGCAGCACATTGAACAAGCATCGACACGCAGCCCGTCTCTCTCCCGAATCAAGGTTTTATGTCACAGAGTTCATTCACGCAGCAGGAATTTCTCTCGCTTGTTTGTCTCTGACACATGTGTTTGGAAAGTGTTGCTGACATTTGAGCGGTATTAAATGAAGATAGATATACATTGGCTTAACATATGGGAATGTTTAAGGGCATTTATGGAGATAAGACACACGAGCATTGTGGAAGAAATACTACTTTCATCAACAGTGTTTGTCAGGAAGCCGTTTGGTTTAGCATGTGACTTGTGGTAACAGAATTAATTGCATCTAAAACAGTGAATGTCATAAATAGTCAAGCAGTGGACTTTTCCACAGAACATTGACTATTGACCATTTTCTTGTGTAGTGATATATATAGCCTATATATTGTCAGCTTGTGTATTGACATAAGCTTATTACTTCATATTGGGGTGCATTATTGATGAGGCCTGGATTAGTGGCAAGGTTTTAAAGGCATTTGGGTCAAATGAACGGCGCGTAAATGAGAATTAGAAGCTTAGACGATTAACTGCCTTTTTAAATGACAAATGTCCAGAAAGAAACACTGTAATAGAAATCTGCAGCAAATTTGGTTGCATAGAGATAAAGCTTGCTCTTTCGTAGCCGTAATACTTTCTTGCTTTGGGTTAGACTGGCTCATATTTTGAGTAGAAATAATAATGACAGAGCTATTCAAATTAAAGGTGCTCTGATCAGGACTTTTAATGCCAATCACCTAAACCATTATCAGCCGATACCGATCGTGGGGTGTATTCGATTATATTAATAAACTCACTATTCTTAAAATGAATTAATTAATCATAAGGGGGTGGTAAAACTAAAAGGTAATCAACTGACAATGTTTTCTTTTCTTGATTGACTTTCTTAGTTTTATCCTATAAGTGTTGCTCACAATAACCACAAAAAACTACAAATAACAACAAAAAACTACAATTAACTTGTGCCTTTTACGGTCAGCTCCCAGCTGTACATAACTGAGCTTTAAATTAAGGAACAAATAACAGGCAACTGAAGTGCTACATAAACCAGAAAAGGTTTGACTATGAGCATCTCTCCATTTTTTTGGAGAAAGTTTGTTCCTTTTCTCATCTATAATCTTTCCTGCTGTGCTAAAAAGGTGATCACTATCAACACTTGTGCCTGACGCTCTGAGGAATGCCCTGCTGCTTGTTCTGTTTTGCGTCATTTGATCGGGCCTGCTTATCAGGCGTTCTAGTTGATCGCCAATCACACAATTTTTTTTGCCAGTATCGGCCGATCGATCAGAGCACCCCTAATTCAAATAACCTCCATGTTGAGTATAGCCTAGCCGAAACAATCATGTTTTTTGATCTTAGGAATTTGATTTTATTATACGTAATATTAATTGTAGCATAGTAGGAACTTGGGAATCTTTGATCTTAGTAGTGAACTTTGATTTAACTTTAGCGTCAGCATCTACTCAAAGCAGATTATCTTTTTTTTTTTTCAGCTTTTCAGTTGGGCAAAAGTCTCAAATACTCAAGAGTCAATACTATACTTTTAGCAATTTTTTTCTGTCAAAATAGTCTGTCAAAGCTTTTGTAGATTCCAGGAACAACAGTGTTTTGCAATTTTTTTGAATAAACGTTGACTTGACATTAGTATGTACATATTTTTTAAATCTGTTAAGTGCAACGAACCAGGAACAACTGTGTTTTGCAAATCTTTGGCATGATCTTTGTTTTGACTTGCACCAGCATTTACCTAATGCATATAAAAAAAAACATTTCCTTCTCCCCTTTCAAACCTCAAATGCCTTGGTGCTTAAATCCATTGGCGTCCATGTATCCACACTTAAACATTTTGATATTTGGACAAATGGCTGACAGCTGATTCTCACTCCTTGATCGATGGCCACAGATTGTCTTGGGCGAGGAGTGGATCACGCCGCATTATTTTTGCTCCATACGTCTGCTTAATTTATGGCATAGCTGTAGCTAATCAGATTTGCTTTGCTGCGCTGCTGTGGCTTGGTGGAAGGGGTCAGTGGAAAGTGCGTGACCAGCCTGTGCGACACTTCCTCAATGATCTTGTTGTTGGTGGACCGGGCCTCAATGGAGCCTGTGTTATTACCCCGAGAGGTAATACAGCAAGGAATGTGAGAGAGTGAGACGGGCACCACTGACCAGCTTCTGTTTTTGAGTTTTATTTTTATTTTAGTAAAAAAAAAAAAAAAAAAAAGATGATGATTAATGGCTTCTGTTGGACTACTCCCCATTCAGTTACTCCTTAACTTGTCATGCTACATGCTAACCCCTACTTAGACCCCGACTGAACGATGTTGTAAAGACAGAGCACTGTGTGCAGATTGTTATGTGGCTCTAACAAAATTAAAGGCATTATATACACTTTTAAACAAATGTCTGGTATATACTTGTGGCTCTTTTTTCACATAGACATGCCTGTTATGGAGTATTGAGTCTGTAATGGGGCACTCCAAGTCCTTCTGCTTTGCAACAAACATAGATTTGCCAGTCCCATTTCATACAATCAGAAGTGAGACAGAAAATATGGTTTCAACATGGCAGACCAGGTTAAAACTAGCTGCGCATGGATGTTTGTTGGCTCAGTAGGTAAGGTGCCTTGTCAATGTTTTATCATTATGAACGTAAAGGGCTGCTACAGAGAGTTTGCACAAAAATATTCCTTTAACTGGGGTCTGTATTTGTTGGGTTTTGTCATTAAGTGCGTTTAGATTGTTGGACATTAGTGCAATATGTTCTTTTGAAAATTTATAAACATCCAGACTCTGGCAAAGTATTTATCACACATTTCAGGCACAATTTAAAACACTGTACAGACACTTTTTTATATCTGGTCTACCACAGTGAGAAACCCGGGTTTGAGTTTTGATTTTGTCTATTTGCTACATATTATTGACTCTGCTTTTCACTCTAGTAACTTGTCTCTACTGTCGCTATCTTAATGTAAATGTGTACAAAAAAATAGCTCTTATGGTTTGCAAATGAGATGCTGAGTAAATACCAGGGTTTGTCCCAGTTTTCTCAAAATTTCCCCAAGGACTTTTTGTTCATAATATGCTTCTTAAATAAATAGTTTGTGCATAAAGTAATTTGGTCACATATGTGTTCTCATGAGATGTTCTTACTGAAAGTTACTTACCTTTTCCTTTAGAGGAATGTTTAAAATTTAGAATCTGAACATAAACAATTGCAGGGTTGTGCTTGTTGGTGTTGTTTTAAAACATCTCAAAAATGGTACACTTTAGTCTGAAGTGTTTTGTATCTTTTGTCGTATGGCAGATTTTAGATAACATCCCAAAAGAAAATACATAATTTGAATGAATGTTATAGCATAACAGCAGCATAACATGAAGCAGAAGAAGAAGTGGAAAACTGTGGTATTTGTTCAGGAAGTTGATAACATCAGCCTAAATCTTGTTTTACTGCCAACACTGTGGGTTATGTACATCATTATTCAGGACAGGTTGCACAGTTGCAGAGTGGTTAGTGCTTCGGGCTCACAGGCCAACTCAAACATCCATCCGAGTCTAGGATTTCTGTGAGGAGTCTGCATGTCCTCCCTGTGTTACCGCCCAAACACATGTATAGGTCAGCTGGCAACTCTGGCAAAGTGTCCCTAGTGAATGAATGGACTACAGATGGGATTAACTGTTGAGCTATAATCTGGTACAAGCATCTCTGCTTCGACTTAATGTACATTGTACGTTATCCTAAAACAGAAAAACAAACACGGCCTAACAATGCAATGGCAGTAGAGCGTGCATTGTGATGTGTAGATAATAAGGACTGTATAGAAGCAGAAACACCTGTATCTCTCTCATCGGATGCTTAACATGTAACCCCTGTGTAAAATTCAGTTGATGTCTATCTGCGGCACAAAGGTCCTTTTGTTTGGAGCAGGAACATTGGGTGCTTAGCTTGAGCAGAAATTATGATAGCTAATTAGATACAGCATGTACAGTACAGTCAATAATACCACCTACATGAACTAGATTAATACAAAATCCAATCCACATTAGAAATGACCGCACCGCCCACGTTTGTGAAAAGAGCCAATAAAAAGCACTCAAAGGAGGACGAAAACCAGCTTGTCTTGTGGATTACCACGTTCTCTCTGATTTTTCTGTCAAACAGCAGGCAGGCATTTGAACACCCAGTTTTTGGGACCCCACCCAAATCATCTCAGGATGCTCCATCAGGCACAGGCCGTGCTTAAACAAAACTAGATTTCAGCTCCTGTTTATGCTCTCTTCTGTGATCTTTCTCTTAGTAGTATCTCTTCTCAGTCAATAGAACAATATATAAAAAAGCATTGCACTTTTTCTACTGCAAAGAGCTGCTGGTATCACAATAATGCTGTGGTCTCGGTGCAAATTTAAATTGAACTGTGTTGTGGTTAAATAAAAGTTCAAAAAGTCTTTGGTTTAGTCCTGGGTTCCTCTTTTTTATTTTATTTATTTATTCCCAGTATAGACCATAGGAAGTTAGTCACGAGCCATGTATTTGTTGATGATTCAATTTTAATTCATGTATAACTGTTTCAAAAGGTTTATCCAATTATCACATCATCATATTATTAGTAAAAAATGCACTGTCAAATTGAAACCAAAAAGGCTAGTTTGCATAAATAAACACAACGGCAGAGATCTAGACACACACTATTTCTGTTTCTGTGTGTTTCCTGCTTCACTCACACTTCACATAACAGTGATGGATAAGGACAGGACCCCTTCACATTAACCTTTTCTAATATTAGTTTGACAAACATGAGCCACTGTCCTGTTTCAGAAGCATGTGGCTAGTTTAAATCAACACGTAAATTTAACACACTGCATTACAGCTTAAACAGTAACACATTTTCTATAAAGCTGTGCTGTCTTATTTTTTAGCTCAAGCTCTTTTGCAGACCTTACTTCTGTCAAGCCTCTGTTACTACGTTTTTAGGATTTGGCGAGTCAGGAAAATTCTGCAAACAAAAAATGAACATAAATGGTGCTTTTGTTAAAACGTTCCAGATATTGACCAAAGTTCAGATGGAAAGCTGTTTCCATTTGTTGGTGCAAAATGAAAAAGCAGATGATAATGTTATTGACTAGTTTTTAAGGGCACACTTAAATCAATATCAAATTATAAAACACATGACCTCATTTTTCATTTTGGTAATAATTTGTTTTTATTTTAAAAAACACAGCATGGAGCATGGTGGCTAAACACAAAAGCGTTTAATTCTCAGTTTAGCTGGAAAACAGCTTCTCTCCTGTAGTTATTTACTGTTCTGTATGTTAGTTTCAGTATTACATAACACACTGTCCCTAACATTAACCAAGGATTCATTTAGTGTAAGTACAATGTATTATTTGACTAAATTCTAAAAAAGGGGGATTAAATATGTCTTGTATCTGTTAATGTTATATATTGACATTTTCTTTTAGCTTTTCAAGATTCCTGGAAACATCCTACAATGGGAAATCATTACAACTTTATCATGGGCTAATAAGCTAACACAGGCATAACAGAGACATACATAGGTGTTGTCCTTTTAAATAAGATAAGGACTTTGATATCAGATAGGTTTGGCGCCATCTCTTTAATCCATTTTACAAGCACTGTGTCCATTCCCAGCTCCAGTGTTTTTATTTTATGTACATATAGCCGTTCATACATGTGGTCTTTTTATCAGGTTGGAGTTAGACCCTTAGCTCTGCCTCTTATCTCGACCCTGTTTGCTCAGACCATGCAATCTTCCACTCTTTAGATGTATGCAGGTTTAGGGAGGATTAACCCTTTCATTGTTTCTGCTTTCTTCTACATTGTTGAGGCACGTCTCCCACGTCTCAGGTGTTAAATGCATCCTAAGGATCTTATTGGCTGCACAGCTCGCAGATGGGTCGCCTTTATGTGGTATAAATGTGTAAGAATATCTCTCAATCCCCTCCAGGCCAACTCAGGGCAGGGCTTTTCTGTGTGGAGTTTGCACGTTCTCCTTGTGTCTGTGTAGTCCCCTTCCACCAAAAACGTACAATATAGGACTACAGACGGAAATTAGCTTCAGTCTGCTACAAGCATCTCTGCTTCGGCTCAATGTACATTGTACGTTGTTCTAAAAATAAATTTAATTAAGTTAAAGCCCCTCCCCCTTAAGGTCAGAGGTCAGGGTACAGGGAAGTGCTCTGGGATCAACTGTCCTTATTCCCAAACCCCTCAATCACTATACAAGGTTTTATTGAACTAAAGATGTTCTCACATGACTTTTATTCCCTGCCATCTTAAAAACAGTTGCATACGGTGGTTGTGTAGCATTTAAATAAGTCTATTATTAAAGCTACAAGATATTCAGATGTGGAACTAAATAAACTTACATGGCATTTGTTGTATTTTCTTTTCTCTGTTCTGTACAATTAAAACACGCATGGGACTCATTGTATTGAGTGAACTGACTGTCCTCATCATCTGGTTCATTATTGCTTCTGCAGGAGATGGATGTGTGTGTGTGTGTGTGTGTGTGTGTGTGTGTGTGTGTGTGTGTGTGTGTGTGTGTGTGTGTGTGTGTGTGTGTGTGTGTGTGTGTGTGTGTGTGTGTGTGTGTGTGTGTGTGTGTGTGTGTGTGTGTGTGTGTGTGTGTGTGTGTGTATGTGTGTGTGTGTGTGTGTGTGTGAGACCACGTTAAGAGGTCTGTAATGACAGCCAATTAGCTTTTAGCATAGTTTACATAGACAATATCGGCCAGTTCAGAGTAATAAAACCCCCAAAAATACTTGTATTATATAAAGTAGATCCCCACACTGTGGTCAAAGTGGGGTCATGTTGGATTGAGGGCGATATGCTCAAGACTGAAGGTACTAAATGTTAATATTTTTTAATGAGGCTAATGATTTTCTACGCCAGTGCTAGCTGCTTTTTGCCAACGGAGACTCAACCATTGTTATTGTCATGTGACGCTGGTGTCTTATATTGGATTTATATAAGAACTGTGTCTCATTGTAACTCCATTATTAAAAATCTGTACAAGTTTAAATTGAGCTGACATTTTACACCATAGTGACAAAATACGTATTAACACATTGATCACAGACTTGGTCAAACCGCCATCTTGTTTCATGGTAAAAGTGCGACTGCTTTTACTGTCTACTCACCATTGCTATTTAATTCATAATCCATTGACTACTTTTGTTTTTTTTATGTTCACAATTTCTATATTGAGCCCTACATTGACTGGAGGGAGGGGTTTGGACACCGCCACTGCCTGCTTCGAGGCAGGGTGGGGGCTTAAACCACACCTCAGTGTCTGTAAAACAGCCCCGTAAAATGCAAATTGAACAGACAACAAGAGGATCCGAACAATAGAGGAAGACATCACGTCTGGAGAAACAATCAGATATGAGACCAATCAACCTTTAGCACATTACATGTTAGCCGTCGATTCAGAATTACATCTGTCCTTTGGTCTCCGCTAAACACAATATGCACAAGTGGTCATATTGATTTGGGGGCAGACTTTTATTGCATTGCATTTAGGAAACGGCTGACAGTAAAAAGACGAGGGAGCGGGAGTACTTATTGTATACGGTGTAGGCTAATCCTATTACACCACCGAGTGTTTCCTGGCTTACTTTTTGTTTTCTTTATCGTGAAGACTACTCATGGATTAGGCGAGGCTATAGGTGGTGGGGTGTGTCTGCTGCAATGTGTTTTCAAAAGCTGGAAGAAACGAGATGTCTGGGAGAAAGTATGCTACTGTCAATTTGAAATTTGAAACAAAAGCAAAGTTTAGCCCGGGTTTGCAGTTTGACAGGTGTGTTTTAAAAAAAGTAACACCTGCAGAGCTTTTTGAATTTAAGTAATATTCAATGAAAAAGTTGTTATAAGCTATCACATTTTGGGTTGTGTCTTTATTTCTGTTTTTGAAAACCAAGTCGATGCTGATGATGCTGTCAGAAAGCAACACAGAACGGATTAAACTTGATTAAGACTAAAATTAAACACATTTGAAAAAATATGTGTCATGCCTGGGTTGCTTCCTCCTATTTTTATGTGTCAGGTCTATTTTCGATGACATGGCTCTGAAGTGTGAGCTGAAATGTGTAAATAAAGACATATTTTTGCTTGCCCTTTTGTTTAAAGAGGAAGGGTGGTATGATTTGATAAAGTGATAAATAGCAGTACATTCAAATAGACAATACAGTAATATAGTGTTGAGTCAGTAACTTTGGAACAAACGGAGAAGGCATTGTCTGGAAGTCCTCTTTTTGACCAATCAGAAGAGAGAACTCAGCCACTCAATAGACTGTGGGAGTAGGTGAAAACTAGCAGCGGGTGAGGTCTGTTTAGCCTAGTTTTCACAGGAGCGATACGGTACGACCCAGTTTGGTTCAGGTAACCCCTAAGAGGCTCGTGTTTCCACTGCGCTGTGTTCAGACTGGTGTCTTTTACGTAAAACAGTGACCTACAGAGCTACAAAAGCACTTGTAGGAGGTATAGCTGTCTGCTGCTGTAAACTTTAGACTGTTAATTTTCACTTACATAAATACAGTTGCGTCTATTTCCTATAATTTAGGGCCTCACTATTTATTGCACGCGTAGTTCTGCTTGTGTTTAATGCAACGTAGACGATAAATGACAGAGTTAATCTTTTAAAGATGAAAGAAAGGTCCGACAAAAGTATAAATGTGTAGACAACATCGCTGAATGGATGACCAGAATCTTGCCCCGTGACCGATGGAGTTGGAAGGCGGGATAATGAATAGCTCTTACTACAACGCTTCCCGAAAACAGGGGTGCACGTGGCAGAGTGGTTAACACTTCTGCCTCACAGCAAGAAGGCCATGAGTTCAAAACCCGGTCGCCTCAATCATTCTCGGCCGACTCCGGTCTTTCTGTGAGGAGTCTGCATGTCCTCCACGTGTTACCGTGAGTTCTCTCCGGGTACTCCAGCTCCTCCCACCGTCCAAAGACATGCATGTACAGGTTAATTGGCAACTCTAAAGTGTCCCTAGTGAATGAATGTGAGCAAGAGGACCCCCTCAAGGGATTTATCCTCATGAAAAATGTGAATAAATAAATAAACAAGAAAACCAACCAAGCAGACGATAAATACATTTTTAATTCACAAAGCAAGAGCCGTACAACACTGACTGTAAAACAGAAAGTGCTGTTGCTAATAAAAGCTAGCATTGTTTTTGATGTTCTAGCATGTTTTGCACGCACACGTTTTTTCTTTCGATTCTTGTTTTGTCTTGATTGAGGGTTATCTATTGTCAAAACAGACTCCATAGTTTAGCTGGTCCTTTTTGAAAGCAGACCACACACTTCGGACCAAGGTCTGGAGCAGAGTCGTGCGGTACAGTATGTTTTTTTAAAACACTTTGGACCCACTTTTGGTTTTGAAAACACTACTGACCCGACCCATACCAACTCCAGGTCTTTCTTTTATACTTTTTTTTTCTTTACTTCCCTCCAATCCTGTTTTAGATAATAGAGAAACTATGAGTCTGGTGCGTCACTGAACAGTCTATATTTCCCACATCACCAGCCCCTTTATCTCACCTCGCTGTGACAGATACAGACATAAACCTGTTCTCATAATGTCACCACCCGCCTCTTATAAAACCTTAAGTTAGATCTGATCTGCCGTGACAGACTTCCAGCACACACTAAAAGTGACAGACGTGACGGAGCCGGGCGCGTGCAGAGAGTCCTATTTATGTAAAAGGGGCATACATACACATGTGTGGCATGTACGCCGTCCTGCCCCCACTGTGCTTCATAATCACACGGTCACCTACAGTCAACATCAGACCACTGCAGACTTAGAACAACTCCTTCCTGCAGCTTGTGTTCATGAGTCACTGAGTGTTTTTACATGGATTTGAGTATTTCTGTTATGACAATATATATTGGGATGTAACATTTCTGTTAACCCACATAAACTGGTTATTCATATCCTGTATATTTGACTCACAGTAGTAAAGCATAAATGGCATCACAGTTGCATCACAGATATGACTTTTTCCACATTTTTAGCAACAAGAAAAGAGAAGGGCCTCCTCTCATCTTTGACTGAGATGCAAAAGGTTGTGTTGCACCTTCAGTTTAATGGATACAGAATTTGGTAACACTTAATAGTGATTATTAATGTGAGAGGACAGCGTTACCTGAAGTTTAAAAGATAAAAGTTGTGTAAGACTGGCTTTAAATATTCCCCTGTTGCTTTAATACTTCTTTGTGTCCAATTCAAACACTCCCACAGATAATATTACCTGTTATGCATTTAATATTCGTATAGTCTCATGTACTGGAGCATTGTTTCCCAAGCTTTTTTTGACAGGGGATCTATATTTCAAAACAAGAATTGTGACCCAACTTCCCGATTGTTGTTTGGTAATTTATTGACATAGATTCTCTCTATGCATTTTAGTTGTTGGTTATTTTACTTTTATTCTTTTATATTGCCATTAAATTCCTTTTATTGCTGGTTATTTTTGTCATGATTGTGTTTCTTTTGATATATTTTTTAATTGTTCCTGTATACTGTTTTTACCCAATTTTCACAAAACAGACATTTTTCAGTAAATGCCCATGGACTTTTAGGTAGTGGTCCACTGTTTGGGACCCACAGTACTGGAAATCAGGAACAGACTGTAAGCTGTAGACAAAATATGTGCTATATATTCTATTTGCAAAAGATTAGCTCAAGATTACTCACACATTACATTTCTGCACTCGTCATTATTTTGTACTGGCTGTGTATTGGTAGTATGCACAGTAGTTGTACTGTTTAACTCAGAAGTGGGCTATAGCAAAACAAAATAATAACACAATTAACACTGTGTATTCAACACCACAGTCACAGTGAGATCACAGCGGATTTAAGAAAACCAACGGGCCACATGTTTAGCTGGTAACTGGTTTAATCAGTTTTGGACGCTGTATGTTGTGTTAGGCTCCATTTAACTCAAAGTTGAATAAATATTTGGCACAGCTTCTGGAATCTGTATAAGAGCATGCCGGCAATCTCTTGTCTTTATAAAAGAACTGACTGTGAAAGACTTTGGAACATCTTGTTCAGATGGTTCCTGATCGGTATCATTATATGTATGTCATCAGAAAAGCCATGCCTGTTTCATTTTTGGGAATCGGCAAGGAACATGTCTGTGTGTGGTGCAATCCCATTTGCAGCATGTAACGCACAGAAATCCTGACGTCTGTAAACAGTGGCATGAAACAGAGCAACCACTTCTGCTTCTTTCAAGAGTCAAAGGAAGAGCTTTTACCACTTCTGTCTTTGAAAATATACTCATTCAGTCGCACACTATTGTTTCTAATCTATTGTCTTGTCTATGTCTTTGTAATGAGTTTTTATAGTTCCCTCCCAAATTCAATTATTTCAAGTTATGCCCTATCCAGCAGCCATATTAAATATCTCATGAGTTCTGTAAATTAAATTAAAGGTAATCAAAGTGTATAGTTACATTGAGGCTGCTCCAGTTAGGTAAGATGTTTTTAATCCTGCTTATAGGATCTCTGAAACATCTGACAACTGTGGGCCCCAGAAGAATGTCATGAATCAATATTGAGTATCTGTCGCTCCGGCTGACTGCATCTGCTCCGTCAGTTGTCACTTCCTTCACCCTTTGCACAAACGCACTTTCACAGCTCTTATTTCCTTGTGCAACATTTCTTGCTCTATACGGACACGCAGCAGACGTATGGGCAGAGTATGGACTGACTCAGACACAGTTTGTGCTGCTTGTGTTCTTGTTTGATCATAGGAAAGCGTTTTATTAAGTCAGGGATGTTAGCATTATATAATATTGCTTGGGCCTGCCGGAGAGTGGTCCTAAATTTATCCCACAACAGTGACGTAGTTATATCAGAGCCGTTACAAAGATATATTTGAACATACAGTGGTGGCCAAAATGATTAGAACTTCCAATAAATCTGAAAATATTGACTTTTTTTCCCCTCCATTTTATTTCATAATGTTTCCCCTCCATTTTATTTCATAATGTTTATGAAATGTTTATGCTCTGAGCACAACATGTATCAGATGAAGTGAGTTTTTTAACTTTAATATTTGGTCTGTCCACCTGATCTCTCTAGCACCATGTCGAGATATTTCCTGAGAACAGCGCTCTCAATGTTGTCCACGGGCTTCTTCTGTGAAGGAACATGATCGTGGGACATTGACAGTAAAATAGGCCAAGCTTGTTTTTTGTGGAAAATCTAAATCTCCTTATGACAGCTCTATGATATTGTTTTTATATATTTCTTTCGTGTTATGGGTATTTTAATGACCAATTCAACAACAAACAACCTAAACCTTTTTGGTCAATGTGGGTTTGTTTTGATATTGTTTTTAATGGTTTTTTTTTTTTTGTATTTTATTTTATTTTGTTTTTGATCAAAAAAAGAAATGATGTTTGAATCATTTTGGCCACCACTGTATTAAAATGGGACAGCTAAGCATTACAAGAACTCAGGTTTGGTCTTAGTGGTATATGCACAAAAACAAGAATAGTGTGTGTGATGTTTTTAGTTTACCTTTTCTGCCTCGATTTTAAAAAAGAGCTCGTCTGTCACGTACCTAGTACCTCACCAGAAGAAGTCGGGATTATTTACAGAACACCAGAGCGCACGCATCATTAAAGGTGACAGGGACAGCGGCTTGTTTTATGTTATGTCTCTGGTGGAGCATAAATGTGGCATGTGGCTGACTGCGATGGAAGATTGAGATGTGAGATATTTAAATCACACACAAGTTACAGCTGCACGATACATTAAAACAAATGTGAGCGCGATGTTGAATATTGCAAGAACAATATTACCTGTAATATTTGGATAGGCCTGTTGTAGCAAAAATATGAAGAAATATTAAGACTTCAGACTGATTTTAAAACTGGGGCTAAATTAAAACTCAAACTAATAACAGAAATAAACCAAAACTAAACCTGGATTAAATTTAAGACTCAATGCAGAGGCCTGTTTTAAACTTTTGGTCAGTTTGATCGAAGAGGTAGAGTGGTCGTCCCATAACCGGAAGGTTGGCAGTTTGATTCCCGCTCTCCCCAGGTCATACTGTGTCCTTGGGCAAGACACTTAACCCACCTTACCTTCAGTGCTGTTCCAGCTGTAACACTGGTGAATAGAAGCTTAATGTAAGTTGCTTTAGATAAAAGCGTCAGATAAATGACTTAATGATTAAAAGCCACATTGAAATACATAAGAAATTAGTTCTCCATTTTTGAAGATCTTATCTTTGTGTTTGTTTTTTGTTCATTACCTTCATTAACCATGCAAATCTGCATGTTCCAACCGTTTTACTTTTACTGGTTTACTTAATCAGTTGCCAGCAAACTGTTCATAAATCTGTCATTGAAGGGAAACGGCACTTGTAGTCTTTGAGTCTTGGTCTCGTTTTTCGGTCTTAGTCAGTTTGATTTGGTTTCTGGTAGTCTGGACTGACTCTAAACTGCATAATCACAGATTTATTTTGAGACATGACTTTTTTTTGTAAAGATCTGAACTTTCTATCTCATACTTTTGCCTCATTATATATATATATATAAATCCTTATGAGTAATAACAGGGTTGATTAATAAAAGCTCTTGTGTAATACGTTTCCAACCATAAAGGTATATTTCTTTCAACACTATACTTATGAAGCCCAGGTATGAAATTTATGTAATCCCACTGAGTCAAGCCCAGTCACACGTGAGAGAAAAACAACCCTCCCTAAAAAGATCCCTTAACCATATCTTTCGATGCTGTTTAATCACAAGAAATACTGTTATTGTGGGTGAGGAAGGACTGCTGATTCTTCTAAAACACATGACTCTTCTGAACAGTCAGAGGTGATGAGCTCCGTTCTGAAAACCCGAGAGCGGAGCAGGTGGTGGTCACAGTGGTCTGGCCTGTCCCTGTATTAGTCAGCACATTTGAATGAGTAGCGTACAACAGTCAGCGCAGGCTCTAGTCATGACTCGCACTTTTACAGCACGAGCACCTGCAGCATGAACGAATATTTCATCTTACTCACGCTCTTATCTTTGGCCATCTGAACTGGACTTGTTTTATGACTTGTTCATTTTAATCCATCTTCATTCATTCATCATGAGTAAGTCTGGAAATAAATGAGAAAAAATGTTTTGAGAAGTGTTTCAATAAGTGATGGCGAAACTGACTCATGCACAAACACAAAATGTGTATATATCTATAACAGGAAATGTGACTTCTTATCAAACACAATTAATTTAACATTCATTCATTAACACTTTAGATTTTTATAGACAATTTAGATTTGCCAATTAACCTGTACATGCATGTTTTGGCAGTGGGAGGAAAAACAAAATAAAATAACATTATTCTGATTGAGCGTTCTGTGTGGAGATTGCATTTTTTTTTGCGGGCTCGGGTGGGTTTCCTTTGGGTACTCCGGTTTCCACCACGAACATTAAAACATGCATGGCAATGACGACAGTGATAAATAAAAATAAATAAAATAACTAAGAAACAAAAAGGGATTTGGCTCTGTTGTGCTGTTGTGTTGTTGCTCCTGTCTGCTTCCCCAAACTGGGGCTGTGCTGACATTTACCTACTATAGGGATTAAAATACCTCTCCCTAAGTCTATCCTCAATTTTACATAAAAATAAATACAATTCTTCTGACACTTACTGACCAATTATGCAAATGAATGTATTGCCTAATGCCTTCTTGGATCATATGACTGCTTTTTATTCTGTTCCTCATTTACACAGCCATATAATCTCCTCAATGTGTCCAAAATGAAAGGAACCAAAATTGAGGATATTACATCACTGTCTGCTTCCCCAAACTGGAAGTAAACTGAAGACCGTTTTAGGGAACAATTTAGCAGTCCAAAGATGTCTTACAGAACATAATTTACCAAATACTGAACATTAAGATCTTGAAGATTGTTGAATGCTGGAGCTGAGCTCAAGCCAATGTAATATAAAATATCACTAAAGTATTGTAGAGACTGGTATATAGATATTCTTCAATGCCAAGTGAGCTTTACTGACTAAACTGACTCATGTTAAACACAGGTCAACTCAATTCTGTTTAGGCTTTGGGCCAAATCAGTAACAAAAGCTACAAATCTGTCATGTGAACTCCTCTTGTTGAGTAACTGGTGAAAGTTGGTGAGAACCCCTCGCCTCAGTCATCTGTCGGATAAAGAAAGCATTGATTGGACACTGCTTTAATGTTTTAATGATGACACATTTAAATAGCCTGTTCATTAAACCTCAACAACTCATTTCAAATCGAATGATCAAATCTGCTGTGGCTTTTAACCAATCAAACGCCAGTGTAGTTTGCATATTTACTGGAAAGTGAGATTGGATCTAATGCAGACTCAGGAGGACACATGTAAATACATGATGTAATACATGTTTGGATTCACACATGTCCAGACAGAGAGAAAAAAAACAAGATTGAAATGCAAGGTCTAAAGGTGGCATTAGTGATAGTGATGTTTACAGAGAGTTAAAAAGCAGAAGTCTGACTGTGTTATTTTCTGTCTCCCACAGCTTTTGGTGACAGCACACTCTTTTTATTCACTTTCACTGCCTGTGCCTCACTGAACTCTGTGACACTGCTGCTAACTCTGGCTTCAGGAAAGACCATTGAGAGCTGAGTGAAGCCTTCAGAAGCTGACCTCTGTATGAATCAGGGCTTTCACCTTTCCCTGGCTCACTCACCGCTGTCAAGAACTTCCACACAAACTCTGAACTATAGCATCACGAGGGAGCACCATTCCCTTTGAACAACAGGACTGTCTGGTGCTCCTCGAGGGGGGAGCGAGGGGAAGTAGGCAGCTTACCCTGGAGATGAAGCTGCAGGCCGTAATGGAGAACCTGCACAGGCAGCAGAGGGCCAAGCTGCTGATGGAGCAGCAGCTACAGCAGCAGGCGGCCGCTCAGAGCCAAGTCCGGATTGAACGGGCATCGGGGGACGAGCCCATGGGCAGTCCGGCCCCCGAATCGGAGCAGGCGCAGATAGTGGCGCTGGCGGCCATGCGCGCGGTCGCCGCTGGTCTGCAGAGAGTGTCAGATAGTCCCATGTCAGAGCGCAGCAGCGTAGGAGAGGACGACGACAGCAACGAGGGAGAAGAGCATTACAAAGACATGATGGGCTCGGACGAAGAGGAGCAGATGTAAGTCACACACGAGAGAGTCAGAGAGCGCTGCTCTTACCTGAGACTAATCTTTAGACTACTTTTTTTGATATTACTCAAACCAGGGCTGGCTGATAAATTAAATTGTGTTTTGCAAAGTGGCTGACAAACATGAATAGTGTTTGATGTGCTGTGAACTTTGTTGAATCATGCAGTAAACAGAAATGGGACGAAGAGGACTTCGAGGGTGAGATGGAGGAAGACTTCGACGACGAGGAGGGTTTGCCGACGGCTCACGAAGCAGTGACCCCCGGGAAAGGCATCCTCCTGCTGCCCCACCGCCAGATGCACCCCCACTCCCAGCTGCTAAAGCCCCGTCCCAGCCTAGACCAGGAACCCCGCGTCGCCATCCGGGCCGCCCACCCCACACACAGCCACCTGGGAGGACAGGATCACGGGGATTGGACCTATGAGGAGCAGTTCAGACAGGTACAGAAACACATTTACAGTCAGTGGTTTGGTATGAGACGTCCCACACAGTTTGGGAAAGGTTACTGCTGCTCATGTTTAATGCGTTGATACTGAATAGAAAATCTTTTTTGTGAATGTGTCATTTGGTACTTTCTTGTTTGAAAAGCTCATACTAAATTGAAAGTATGCCACGGTATTAGTGTTCTTAGTACTGTGGCACTTTGAAACTGGTTCTTGTGCCTAAATGCTAAACAGTTTTCTTTAATGAAAGCTCTATTATTTTGTGTTTCCTTCTTATTTTCCCCCCAGGGTAAATAATAATTTTTGTCAACATACTTAATAGTTAATAGGGCTTAACAATATCAGAAAAACATGTGAGAACTGTTTTAAAACAACATGACTTTTTTTTTTACAAAATTTAATGAAATGCAAGGCTCTCAATTAACTTCTACTCGTCAAAGCAGGAGCTTAATCGATATTAAAGACTCAACCAGGACTTAACATCATCCAACTGGGACTAAATGTAGGAATGAGTCAGGTCTAAACCAGGACTTTTTGATTTGAATGCACCACAGTTTGATTTAAGGCATCATAATGTAGCCCTAGTTGTTAACTACACCTCACTTTTGGCGCCAAGGGGTTAAAAGTGATACATTATGCTTGTTTGGGATGCTTCTTTTTGATAATAAAAACAAGTTTAAAAGAATGTTGTATCAGGCCAACTGCACGTACAGTACCACACCCTACATAATACATACCTTAAAGTACATTTCACTTTCGCTCTGCAGCTCTTGCATATTCTATGGCTCATGCAAATAGCTGCACAGTTTGGACAATGTGTCAGAAAACTGTGTAAAAATGTTGGGGCCTCATCTTTTGACTTTACTTTTATCAGGAGTACATTAAGTTGTTCACATAGAATGACTTGTTAGTAAATTTATTGTTACTATAGTATAAACATTCACCTACGCTCTGTTTAACGGCTTTTTTGCATTTAGCCAGTTTAAAAAAACAACAAATGTTAAACTGTACTTGATTTTTACCCACTAAGAAATAACTTTACAGACTAATAAGTCGATAAACAGAAACGTTTTTTCCAAACTGATGGCAAATGAACAACATAAATACATCAATACATTGTCATTTAGTAAAGAAGAGCATCTGAAACATTAGACCTGAGCTCTTTTTAAATACAGTTATTACAGAATATTAACTGAAAATGTTGTTTATTGATCAGTTCGCCACATCTGGCCCTTTGCACCCCTCGCATTAAACCGGCGTGTCGCTTTCTCAGCAGCTCGCAAAGTAATCCGACCAGGGTGGAAAGTTAACACCAGTCGCCGGCCAAATGTAGATAAACCCCGGGATGAGGCTTTTATGTTTGTTTTTACCACCTGGTGCTCTATGTAATAATCAGTTTTTTTACATCACAATGTAAAAACTGTTCATTTTTTCATTTTTAAGGTGGCAGGAGAAAATATGTTTTGCTCGGTCTGAAGGTTTTCTGTTGAATGGGAGCTGAAGCAGAGCTCTTGGCAGTGGGAGGAGGGGCTTGAGGAGGAGAGATTGGTGTGCATTTTAACAGCTTTACCACGCTGGCGTTTACTGTAAACATGAGAGTGGGATGGATACTATGAAGGAGGCCCCAAGCCAAACAAGACGGATTGTTTAAGTGATGAGATTCTAGTTTGTCTGCAGCTCAACTTTTAGTGGAACGTCTGCTGCTGCTACTGATAAAGTCTCCCAGACACAATGTAAATTATTAGCGCTAAATGCAAATGTCTTACCATAGCTCACTTTTATATATATATATATTCTATATATATATATATATATATATATATATATATATAGACAAAGGGTGAGGAGCGAAGAACAAGTTAATAACTACTACAGTATCTCATGATTACAGCTGAACTTACATATGCTTCATGCTTATCCTAAACTTAGCTTCTGTAATTGAAGGCCTATATCTTGTAATTACTGACTGTATAGAATATAAACTCCACTCCAACATATGGGTTTGAATACTCCTCTCCTTCTCCTGTAAAGCCTGGTGTAAATGAACTGTGGGTGTTTTGTTTTATGCAGCAGGTACAGAGCTGTGTGCTGTTGGAGGGCGGTACATTTTATCGGGACCTGTCACGCATGGATTTGACAGTTGAATTATCAAGACGTAACTTGTATCAGACTGTTGTAGATACTGTTTATGTAATGGGTTCTTGATTAATGCAAAGAGATGCCTACACAACACAGTTAAATTAAAAAGTATCCCTTTGCATTAGTCCACTTGAGCTTAAACTTTAGATGACATAACTTGGAAGATTGTGAACAAATTTTAATGAACAGTCAACTAACTTGGGGATTTCTTCAGATGTCCAAATGTCTTAGAGGTAATATATTTTTGTCCTAATTGTATTTTAATCCATCATGGCTTTAGAAAAACTATTCAGCAAAGAGTATACTGTCCGTGGCTGCAGCAAAACCTTACAACAGACTCTACCAAACCACAGTGATGGTCCGCAAATGCAGATGAAAATTGAGTCTATAGGTCAGATTAGTGTCAGTAAACAGTTTCTGGGAGTGTGCTTGTTAAGTTTGAAGCTGCTGTAGTTTGAGTTTTGACCCTCTGAAGCTGCTGTAGTTTGAGTTTTGACCCTCTGAAGCTGCTGTAGTTTGAGTTTTGACCCTCTGAAGCTGCTGTAGTTTGAGTTTTGACCCTCTGAAGCTGCTGTATTTTGAGTTCTTACCCTCTTAAGCTGCTGTAGTTTGAGTTTTGACCCTCTGAAGCTGCTGTAGTTTGAGTTTTGACCCTCTGAAGCTGCTGTAGTTTGAGTTTTGACCCTCTTAAGCTGCTGTAGTTTGAGTTTTGACCCTCTTAAGCTGCTGTAGTTTGAGTTTTGACCCTCTGAAGCTGCTGTAGTTTGAGTTTTGACCCTCTGAAGCTGCTGTAGTTTGAGTTTTGACCCTCTGAAGCTGCTGTAGTTTGAGTTTTGACCCTGTATAACTGCTGTAGTTTGAGTTTTGACCCTCTGAAGCTGCTGTAGTTTGAGTTTTGACCCTCTGAATCTGCTGTAGTTTGAGTTCTGACCCTCTGAATCTGCTGTAGTTTGAGTTTTGACCCTCTGAAGCTGATGTAGTTTGAGTTTTGACCCTCTGAAGCTGCTGTAGTTTGAGTTTTGACCCTCTGAAGCTGCTGTAGTTTGAGTTTTGTGATGATTACAGTATGCACATTCAACCTTCCTTGACTAACTACCTGCCTAGATACCCATCAGGTTGTCTGAGTATAAAGTTACATATTTAAGTTCAAGTTGTATTTATTGTCAACTTTACTATATTTTCAGAAGGAATCCAAATGCTCTTTCTCATTAGACACTAAGACAAAAGCAGAAGATGTTGAAGAAATGTTGTCATATAAGAAATATCCATGATCTAAACTGGACTGACTTTTCTTTTTTCTTTTTTTTCTTTTTACTTTGTACTCTAGATATTACTGTTAAAACAAGGCTCTAACTGAATGTGTTGTATTCCACTACTTTTTTATTCTTGTGGATCTTGATTCATTTGCACTTTTAAACCTGGACGTGTCAGTAAAGGATAGAGTTTAGAAAAGAAGTCCTGTATCTAGTTGCTTCCTCAGTTCCTTACCTCAGTTTAGGGCATACAGTATGTGAGGCACAGGTGTGTGTCCTGAAACCTTATATAAATAGATACATAGACTAATTTTACCTTTGGATGATTGCAAATAATTATAACGTCAAAGTGTTATGTCTGCAGCTCCCAAAACCAAATGATCCACCTGCTATGACGAAGACAGAGCGTTCCCTGATAATTCTAACCTGAAGCAAGGGACACTGTGGTTGCATTTGTAATTCATGGCTTGCATTTGATTATCATTTTTATCTTTTCCATAATTTGAGGCCTCTTCTTATCCTCGTATGAAAGCAGTAGTTAAACCTGGTGACCATCTTATTTGTGTTTTTAGTGCTCGAGTCAGAAAAATCTCAGGTGGTGGCTGCACATTAACTCTCTAATGAGAAAATGCTGTCCTGAATATTCAAGAAAAACTCCTGAAAAATGATTTCTTGACAGTGAGCCCTGAATGTAGAGGCTGGTGCTGAAGGAGTTAATCTGTACGGTTTATTTTGGGCAGGTGGGTGGAGGCGGCAGGAATGCGCCTGAGGGAGGGTGATAATGTGGCTGCTCTCGAGCCCAGAGCCTTGTGTGCTCGTCTCATATCATTTGTCTGCAGCCAGAGCCGGGCCAAACTGAAAACTGACCCTGTGTCATCAGCATTGTCCAGTCTCACACAGTACAACAACCACGTGGGCTTTTTCTCTGGGGTAGTTTGATAAAGGATGAGATTTTTTTTTGAACCTCTGAAGCTGTTGTTGCTTGAGTTTTGACCCTATGAATCTGCTGTAGTTTGAGTTTTACCCTCTAACCTTTCTGTATTTTGAGATTTGAACCTCAGAGGCAGCTGTAGTTTGAGTTCTGACCCTCTGAAACAGCTGTAGTTTTAGATTTGACCCTCTAAAGCTTAAGTAGTTTGAGTTTTGACCCTCTGAAGCTGCTGTAGTTTGAGTTTTGACCCTCTGAAGCTGCTGTAGTTTGAGATTTGACCCTCTGAAACAGCTGTAGTTTGAGATTTGACCCTCTAAAGCTTAAGTAGTTTGAGTTTTGACCCTCTGAAACAGCTGTAGTTTGAGTTTTGACCCTCTGAAACAGCTGTAGTTTGAGATTTGACCCTCTAAAGCTTAAGTAGTTTGAGTTTTGACCCTCTGAAGCTGCTGTAGTTTGAGTTTTGACCCTCTGAAGCTGCTGTAGTTTGAGTTTTGACCCTCTGAAGCTGCTGTAGTTTGAGTTTTGACCCTCTGAATCTGCTGTAGTTTGAGTTCTGACCCTCTGAATCTGCTGTAGTTTGAGTTCTGACCCTCTGAATCTGCTGTAGTTTGAGTTCTGACCCTCTGAAACAGCTGTAGTTTGAGTTCTGACCCTCTGAAACAGCTGTAGTTTGAGTTCTGACCCTCTGAAGCAGTTGTAGTTTGAGTGTGACCCCTGGTTTGCCCTAAGTATTGTGTGTCTCAGATATATCAACCTGCATTCCTGGAGGATCACTGGCCGTGTGGACTCCTTTTCTCATTCAAAGGTCAATCTAAATTCAGCAAGGGCACTGTCTGATCTCACATCCAATCAATCCAAGGTTATAAACAAATTAATCAGTGTCAAGCTGTGGCCAATTTGAATAAAGGACAGGCACTTATCCCAATATCAAATTATGCCATCACCATTGAGTTATTCCATAAGCTCATCTACTTTCCTGTCGGAGTGCAATTTCAACATAGAGTTATTTCAGTTCAACCTATCTTCATACCTCAAGGTCTGCCACCATACATCTGCTCCTGGATGTCTACGTATCGATATCACTCTTTGCATCGTACGCTGCATTTTTATTTCCAGCAAATGTCCACGGCTGCTTCTAAACTTAAAAGTGTACAATGTTTAAATCCGAGAACATGTGCATCTGTTCCCATCAGACACACACACACGGTGGAAAATGCTATGTTAACTTTATCTACTTTAAAACTATTGCTCATTTCTTACATTTTGAATTGCTTATTGCTGTGGTTTGCATTTTAGCAGCAAAACATTTGACATCTGTTTTAGGTTATTGTGAAAATGGAAAAAATAATAAATATAAAAGTGACTGCTAAGTGTTGCATGATATCCATAATTGGGTGTACAAGGTGTGCACAGAGCTGTATATGCAACACAAACGGCATGTTTTATAGAATGGTGCGGTTATCTCTATTTATGCAGATTAGGCGTGTGGTTTTGGGGTTTGTTTTCAGTGTTTTTTATTCAGTCAAAAGCTTTTAAGTTGAACACATACCACATACTCGAGCAACCCAGGATCGATTCTAGTTTGGGTCTTTCTGCACAAGCGTCATTTAATTTTCCCTTGTTCCCAGTGTGTCTACAACATGCTCTCATTAAAATGCTTTAAACTATAAACTTGTGCAAGTTTTATAGAGTGCCAGGCGAGACTGGCATAAAAGATAGTTTGTTTGCCTTTTCTAATTAAAATAAAATTCTGTCTTGACTTAATCTTCACTTAAAGCTTTTATTGTTTATAGCTAAAATTAAGTTAGCAGTAAGTTCTGCTACAGAAGTCAGGGAACATCACATTAGATCATCAACTGGACATTGAACTTACCCCTAATCACTTTTTCTTTAGTGTCATGTTGATCTAATAAGTCCATGCAGGTGTTACAAGTGCATTTTCTTTTATCAGACCCATATGGAAAAGTATTTAAACGCCTGGTGTGAACTCATGCTCTCCTTGTGATCGGTCATCCAACACGTGTTGATGCCAGGTGTGAACATGCCCCGAGGATAGACTTTGTTTCCCAGGCCAAGTTTCTCATCTGCTTCCAGTGACAGAGGGGCGTCACCACTCCTGGGCTCGGCCTCAGTTTGTCGTTTAGTTTTACAGTAGCTCCAAGTAAATTATTGTATTTCTGCATCATCTGTTTTTTCGATGGTCACTACTGCACCAGCAATTCTTTGTTGTATTTGAGAGTGTTAGTGCAGAAGTGAATGGATGCCTATATTTTCCCCTGAGCTGGATTATGACTTGTTTCATTGAAGAGCAGTGGTGGAGGAAGTTCCTTTACCTCAGACAAAGTACAGCTAAAGAAGAAAAAATGTCCTGGTGAAAGTATGCCATGAACATTTCTACTCAAGTAACAGTATTAAAGTATTAATATGTAAGTAAATGAGTGGGGTTATAATTTAAAATGTTTCCTATGTGAATGAATTAGAACCAGTGCCATGGACAATAACTGAATCTGTGCCCATGAGTATTTTATTTTAAAGGCATCAGGCAGCAATAATACTCAGTCAAAAACAAGAGTAAAGTAATCCCCTTTTATATGTTTTAATGCGTTTTGTTGCGGAATATGCCTGTATTTCTTTCTTTACGCTACAACAGCAGGCAGTAAAAGAGTCGTCACAAAAGAGAGAGATGATCAATGACTATATTGATAATACTTCAATGATATCAGTGACGTTTCAGGTGACTGTAGCAGTAAACACACAGAGAACCTGTGTGTATCTAGTTAAAGTGGCACTACCCGATTTTTTTTTTTTTTGCCATCCCTATCTTAGACTCCATTCTCCTCCAAAAGCAGCCGATGGACCGCTTCTGCTTTTTCTTTTATTAAAAATGTAGAACCAGACCACTTTTTCTTCCTTAAAATTCTAATACATTACACTAACGCTCACTGTAAACCTTTAACTCTCACCTGAGCGTCAGAAGGGTAATTATCTCCTCTTGCTTCCCTTTGCTCTGTTTGTTTCTCTTTTTTGTGCCGTTTCTCTGTGAAAACACGAGCCGAATATACACTTTCATTGTTTTATTGGCAGCCATTTCTTCCTTGCTGACCTCAGTGTTGACCACTGAGAGTACATCTTTTTCATTGGGGGTCCACCCCCAATGAAAGCCTTGATTAAAGCCTTGATGAAAGATTTGATGAAAGATTTGAGAAAAGTGTGATTCTGTGCAAATTGTGCAAAAAGAGTTTGCATAACAGTGAAGGCCTTCAACCCTACAGTTCTATCTAAATGGAAAGCATGTTGCAGGGTGCACAGAAACCGCTTAAATTACAATTAATCAAGATTTATTAATTACAAAGACTCTAATTAATTTGATTCATTATTTAAATCAAGTCCCACCCCTAGTTAAAATATGTTTTAGAGGTTTTAGAAATCTCATTGCTTTGGTGTGACTCAATCTGATTGACCTTTTTGTTTTGTTTGCTGACATTGTTTATAAGGCAGGATGTTTTCCAGGCTCCGTTTAAAAGGTTTATTTGTGCTTGTACAATTACGATCTGCTTTCATTCATGTGCTGTCTTCTCCGTACTCCCTCAACCTTCTTCTTCTTCTTCGTCGTCGTCTTCTTTTTTTAAATAAACAATATCCTCCTCAGGCCGGGGGGCGTCCCGAGGCCACGGCGAGCCTTTGAAGTCTCTTCTGCTGGGCTCGTGTCTCCTCTAAATGTCAGCAGCTGGACAGATGGAGCCCAGATGGACAGTAAAGTAGGGATGTCTTTAAAAATTCATGGCACTCACCGTGATCAGGGCCATTGAAGGAGGGTTGGCATTAAACATTAAATTGCTTTGACAAACACACTCTCGGCGGTGGGAGCACGGCGAGAGGGGGGTTGTTAGTGACTACAGGAAGTGCAGCTGGAAAAAGAGCCAATTGGGAGCGACACTTATTGGGATTACCCGTCAGGTTTGTGCTGATACAGCTGCCTGATAAGTGCACGCTCACTTTATGTTCCACTGTAGCTTTGATCTGAAAATAAAATCTGTGTTGCTTTTTATGCAGATATGGTGATTTATTTGATGTGAAGACGTGGGTGGCATAAGTTTGAAATAATAAGGATTTAAGAGCCCTATATTCAAACAAGCGCTGTTATATAGTGTTGAGTGAATAAACTGGCTGACCCAGTCTTTCTACATTGCAATTTTACAGTATTGTGCCCTTTTTCATCCAATCAGAAGAGAGAAACATCCAACAAGCGGTTGGGGGTTCATCACAGGTGCATTTTTTAATTTGTCATTTAGCGTTTAGCAGCTAGCGTGTAGAGAATGAGGCTTCTATTGAGCGTGAATGAGGCTTCTATAAACACTTGAGCATGTTTGAAGTCTTCTTCTATGATTTTTTTTTAATGGCAACACATGGTAATAGTGGACTAGGAACAAACTATAGGGTGACTGACATCTGATGGAAGGGAGTGGAAACATAATTTAGCACATAAACCGGAAGTAGCGGCTGTTTTTTCCAGGTGAGTTGCTTGTCGCAATTTTGCGACTTTCGCGCTTAGAGGGTTAAACAATGTAACGCGTCAACGCATTTTATATACAACGACGTATTTTTGTAGTCAACGTAATCAACAACGTTGGCGCGTCAGTGCAGCACTAATCCAGTATTAGTGCATTATCCACTATCGCTGCACAGGAGATGGCATTTTTGTCCACCAGTGTCATGTTCAAAGACATTTTAGCCACAGTAGTTAAAGGTCATACCTTGCTCCCACATGGTGTACCAACACCCTGCCCCTTAGTAAAACCCCCAGAACATCCCCAGACATGTCTTCAGACCTTTACCTGACAAGTGCTGCATGTTTGAACACAAATGTCAGGATAAAGTCAACACATAGTTTGGAGACATGACAGATGCTTTTGATTGTACAGTAGCCTTATGTTATGTTTTAGCTCAGTATGTTGGGATTGTTGAGTAATTTGAGTCAGCACCAACTTTACTGCTTTTGGAAATACATTTTCCAAAGTGTGTCTGTTATGGAAACAAAACTAAAATACTGATTTTTTTTTTTTTTTTTTTTTTTTTTTTTTTCAAAAACATGCACTAACCATTCTTACCAGTTACTTTAATATAACCGCTGTATTTTGGTCTGGGTGTTTCCTGGACTTAACTCTGGGGATAAGAAAAACTGTATTAACTTGTAAAGCGCATTAAGTGGAACTGGTCTCCATGAGAACAGGCTTGTTTTCATTAAATTGACCAGGCTCAGCGATGTGTGCTTAACCTAAAGAAAACACAGGATGGTTTAATAGGCCCCCCCGTTCGTGTTGCAAAAAACAAAAAACCCCGCACAACAAGTCTTCCTGTCGAGTCGTGGAGGAAAAGTCGAGGCGTGACTGAGGGAAAAGGAAAAAGGACAAGCTGGTGGGAGACTTTGAACCTGTGCCAAGTTCACAATGTGTCGTACTGACTCATTTGGACTGGGAAGCACTGCTGAGCGCTTGAACCGCTGAGAGGCTGATGTCAGAAAGTGTACAGCCGTGGGGAGGATTGTGAGGAGGATTATGGAAATTGGCAGGCACTCGGTCAAGGAGCGGGGGGGGTGGAGTGCTGCAGGAATGTAAACAGAGATTGCATAAAGGCTGAGGCTAGCGCTTTTTCTGTTCCCTCACTTTATAATTTTGTTTTTTCCCAAAAAACCCTCACAAGTGATAAATATTCCATAAAGTAAAGATCACACTGTGTTACTGTGTTAGTCGTTGGATGAGTCAAATGTATGTAATGTAGAATGTCCCGGAAATTAGTCATTGTATTTCAAACTCATGTTTTTTCATGTTCATGTTTTTTTTTTTCTTTTTTTATGTCATTTATCTTGAATATTGCTGCATGTGTAAGACAACATAATAAAAAACACATTATTTACAATTCAAAACAGAAAACATGCAAAAGAGAGTATTTAGTAGACACAAATAACATTACAAGAGCACATTCAACAATAGGTTTAATGTTAGTCCCTTTTTTTTTTTTTTTTATTTAGCATATAATTCCTCTTTTTATGATATGTTATTCTTGAATATGTCCTGGATGACTGAGAACCTCCACAGACATATTCTGGTGTTGTGTTATCGCTTATTGATGATACAGTAAGATTGTAAATACAAAAGGGCGTCTCCTGTTTTTCAAGACTGCATCTGTTGTGTATTTATTATGTACCTCATCAGGCTGCAGTTTAGATAAATGATGTAAAATCATGTGTATGTCCTTAGTAAACACTGTCACTCTCTGACACTAGTGTCAGAGAATACATTTTCTAGTATCCTGTCCTCTTTTATCCAATCCGAAGAAAGCATTCAGCAAATAGTAAGGGTTATTGTTTGTGTTTGATTTTTATTACTGCTCCATTATCGATCTGATTAATGCATTACTAACAGAAAAAAAAACGTCTTTAAAAGAACTTTTATAACTGAGATAATAGAATCTTGAAAATGCTGTTAAACTTTCTTAAGTTAATTTTGGGGGCATTTTTTTCAGCCTTTATTTGACAAAGAGACTTTAAACAGACCTGGAAACATGGCTGACATACTGTAGCTCCGATTGTCTCTGCTCTACGTAAGTTAGCTGCATCTAAACAGCAGGACTTCACTGTGATGCACTTCCTGTATGTTTTTTCCTCCATTGTCTGCCCTTAATGTCCTTTCTTTGCCAAACACAAACCCAGCGTGATGTTTTTCCTTTTTCTTGGAGATACATGGCGGCGCAAACGCAAGAATAGATCTGTTTTTAAAGTGGCCGTAAATGTCTTCAAACAAAAAGCCTGAGTGACTTCTCTTCCCGTTCACAAAAGAAGCGCTGGAAGCCATTCATTTAAAACAAAAGCGTTGCATCCGTGCCGTTGCTCTTAGATGCTCCTGAAGAGGTTTGTGAATGCTTTTAGTTGAGTGAATCGATAAAGAAATAGGTCAAACGGTGATTCGTAGCTGGACACTTTCAAGGTCTGTGTTGCTCTTTGTGGAAGTGTGAAGTAAATCCTGGAGTGTCTGAAAGGTCGAGCGGTCAATAGGGACATTATGCAGAAGACTATGAAGAAACGTATTAATGCTTTTGACTGAATAGTCCAGGTACATTTCTAATCTGAGTCTAAGTCTGAAATAAAATGATCATGGGGGATTTTGGACGTTTTTAAACTTGTCATTTAGTTTGTTTAAGTTTATTTGCAGCAGGAAGCTCATTATGTATGACTTGCATAGGGCTCAGCATAAAGAGAAAAAACACTTATTACAAAAAAAACATCTCCTCATCATAATCCTTATAACACAATGACTGAAATGAGGTTAACATTTATAAAACAGCATGAATATAAACTTGTTTCTTTCATTTTTACACACACTTTTTCCTCCAAGTAGGACATTTTACATTTGATGAGAACAATTACTGTTTGGTAACACATTTGGTGTGTGGCAGATCTAAGCCCAGTTCATACCTGAAACTAAACAGCCTTTTGTTCTTGAACAGACGTCACTAGCAACAAGTAAAGTGATGCTGAATCTAACAAAAATGGTAGTAACAGCTGTTGCTCATAAATGCAAGCTTTATTTGAGAACACAGTGCTGTTTGTGCTTTTCCCGACCTGTACCATACCACTCCACCGTAAATATGCTTTAAAGTATTTTCACATATTCACAACTCTCTGTTCTCACTCTCACTGGCCCAGTGAGATTTCCTCTTGTCTTCATCCTGTTTGTACTCAAGCCTCTGTAGCAGAACAGATCTTTCTTTGAACCTCGGGTTGGCTTCTTATCTCTGTCTCCATCTCTGTGCCTTTCTGAGATGAACATTGTCACGGCACCTCTACCTTTTTTTTTACACAGAACCTCATTAGATGCCTATCTGAACCTGTTTTTTTATTCTGCCATTTGGAGCACAAACCACATTCTGCTATAAAAGGCCTGACTGAGCGCTCTATCATTTATTTGTTGCTCTCTTTCAACACATCAGTTTATAGGCTTTTAATTGCTGCTGCACCCACTTCCCTTCCCATTGACTTATGTAGTTAAGCTTTGCCCTATTTGGACATTTATCATCAGCAATACTACTCATTAGTTTTGTGGTTTGAACTAAATGCTTGCAGCTACACATTCAGGGCCTGGGAAAGACTTTCTGCTATTTCGGAAACGCTAAGTCTAAACCCCCCAAGCGCCTGCTGCAGGCGGGATCAGCGTGTCTACAGCGGATAGTGCTCATTCTGGCTTTGTGTCCTGTCTAGTTTTCACCTTTCGGACAAGTCAGCAGAGGCTACAGACCACCCCCGGATACATAACATAGGGGTCGCTTTAAAATACTCTGGCAAAGCCTCAAAAACTTAGCCCTTGTTAACAACTTACCCCCCCTCGAAGAAGACATGTGTGCCAAGATTAAACCACCTTTACATTTCCACTGATGTGTTCCAGTGCATAAGAGTCATGTAGTGTCAAAGGGCAGTAATTAAAGGGAACTGATTGTGGTGTTGATTTGATTTAATGTGGCTGGAGTGTGTAAAACATAGACTGTATATTATTAAAAGTGTCGGAAATATGAAGCAGTCGGCCCTAAATCTGTTAATAAGCAATGACTCCCTGTTTTCTTCGGTTTAAACCTAAAGCTAGTGATTTAATAAGAATGTTTTTGTAAATTTAATCTCACTACATCACAAATGTGGCAGACAAACAGTGTTGTTTCCTTCACACTGGTTATGGAACTGATATTGTAACTATATATAGTCACATGTATATATTTCCCCAAAGTGGAAACTTAACAAGCTGCAGAGACCACACAGCTTCTGTGCCAGTCACACAATCTTAACACCAACAGGACGTCAACCACACGCCTGCTCTTCACACACTCTGAGGTTGTATTATGCTGCCTGCAGGATATCCTCTGGGAGAGGAAAAAAAACGGGGTGCTTTGCTTTCATACTTGAACCCTTTACAGATGTACATCTTTTGGATCTACAGCTGGATTTTTGCTATTCTGGCATGTTTCCATCAGCAAAAAGAGGTCTATAGAGTCTATAGAGTCCCCAAAAAGCATCCTGTACCACTACACCTTGACTTGAGGTCCCAAGCTTTGTGGTACGCTTTAGAAAACGAAGGCTACACTGTCAGCTGACTGGAGTTAGATAATCTTCACTCGATCGAAAACGAAAAGCAAAGAAAAAAACAACTGGAAGATGATTAGAACATCAGAGGACGGATCAAATTATAAGTTACTTTTACTCATTTACATTACTTTCCAGAGGTGCACATGACAGAGTGGTTAGTGCTCCAGTTTCACAGCAAGAAGGTTGTGAGTTCAATCCCCGGCCGACTCAAACATTTACGGCCTCCAGTCTTTCTGTGAGGAGTCTGCATGTCCTCCACGTGTTACCGTGGGTTCTCTCCGGGTACTCCGGTTCCTCCCACCGTCCAAACACATGCATGTACAGGTTAATCGGCAACTCTAAAGTGTCCCGAGTGAATGAATGTGAGAGTGAATGTTTGTCTGTCACTGTCATAAATGTTGTTATAAATGTCAGCACAGCGAGACGTGTCGGTGCAGTTCTGTCAACCGCTTGGATTAAGGTATTTTCAAGATGAATGTGGCACACAAAAGTAAAACAACTCGTACAACCACTTATTGTTAATGAAAATGGCGTTGAGTCTCTTAAATGTTTTAATGGATTAACAAGCTCAAACTACTGCTGTATTACTTACATTTTGTAATACTCCTCTGCAACCTAATCCTTTTTTTGTAGTTTCTTTTGAAGTTCCCAGACAAAAAATATGTCTGGCATGTATTTTTAATGGAAGGTTTCTCATTGTATACAGAATACCTCTAGCGTCCGGGTTTATTTACACGTCTGACAGTCCACAGACTAGAGCGTGCTGTTGTGTTGGGGCTAGACCCTCTGCAGGGGTGGGCGATTATTTTTTCCGCATTGGCCACATTGGAACATGGGATCTCTCAGCGAGTAGAGAGGCTACTGTTCTAGATTAGAATCATGTCGGGAACTGATCTCTGCAGAATATTGAAGGAAAAGGATATATGCATCTGTACATGTCATCTCTTAATTAACTCTTCTTGGGGAAAGTCCCTTTAACCATCTCTGCACCTGCCTATATGTGTGTACCTGCCTCGAGTGTAAGCACTTGTCTTTATATCTTGACTAGGCCTTAATGACATGTCAATATGTACCTGCTTTTTATTAGCTTCCTGTGTTTTGAGTGTTTATTTAATTGTGAAGGTGCACTTAGTTTTTGGCATTTTTCTAGTATTTGGCGGCATTTGGTGATTATGTGAAATTATTAAAACCAAACAATGTGTTCCATTTTCTTCATCATTACCCAAGAGCCCCTAAAACTTGCTCCATTTCTTGTTCCTCCTGCTATAATCACGACATATAAGTGTATAAACCACGTCCGTCACAGAAGGTTGATATGACTGAATACCATTTGATTCTCAGGAATGAGCAGCAACACGAGACCTTACAAAGAGCCCATTGTCATTTTGACGTGTTGATTTAGTTCAACAGGATAAGCTCTCATCGTCGTCTTAATCTACTGTTTTATATGTCTTCTAACACTTTTACAGATCCTCGAGTGAAAAGGAAAACTTTATTTCGAGGTAAAAGCTAAATGCTGACCGCTGAGTCTAAAATAGTGGGAATTAAGAGCAGAAAGCTGGTTTACCTCCCTCGCCTCAATAATGAAGGTAATCACATAATGGCTTCAAGAGAGCGCTGCCTTCATCGTACTTAAACTGAGTTACTTGCGTGTAACGCCAATCCCTTCTGTTCACAGTGGCAACATTGTTTTTCTGTGGCAGAGCTAAACTAATGGACGAGCTTTACAAACCAGGATTACATTCAGCCTCGACTTTACATTTGACCCGAGGAAAACTCATACAACCCCCCTCTCTCTTTACAGCGGCATATTCTTACTTCTTCCTTTTTTAAAACGTATTTTTAGTTTCACAGACCAACGGTTTAACAAAATGCATTTCTATAAACAACAAAAGATGTTGAGTTTGATGTGCATGCTCTAAATATAGCTTCATTAATATATTTACTCATATGGCCCCAAAACCTCTAAGGTGACTAAACATGTGACTTTAAATGTAGTCCCTTAATGGCAGCAGACAATAGATAAAAGATAAAAGCCTGTATAAACAACATGTATTTTTATATTATTTGTATGGGTATAGCATTTCCTATTGTCTAAACTATTATATTTTATATATTACAGGGCTAGGCCTTGAATATCTTACAGCCATAAAGATGTTATTTGGAGACAAATATGTTCTTGAAGTGAAACGTTTGATAACCACTTTTCTAGAGAAAGAAATGTGGTCAGTTGAAGTTGGGGTGTGCAGTTTATGTCGTTTAATGCTGTGGCAAATGTGCAAATTGTAACTCCGTGCCTGTCATTGTTCCTTTTCAAAGCATGTAAACAGCTATGGTAGCCCTGCAGGGACATGCTGCTGTCTGTGAACAAACATTGTTGAATTAGCAGAGCTCAGTGTGTCTTCCCTGGGCTGCTGTATTAGAACAAAAACAGCAAGTAATCAAACTAATGGATCATTAAAGTGGGTTCTGTGATTCACTCAGTAACAGTGACACAGAACACACAAACTAAAGTAGGCCACAATAAAACCACAACTTAATTCAACAGTTTGGGCTGATTTTATTTGATCATTTGAGCCACTTTTGAGCTAAACTGAGCCAATCAGAAAAAGACGTCACATGATCACAGCGACTCAAGATAAGCACTTTAACAATTATTGTGGCTGTATTCTTTTTGTTTTAAAGTTTGCTACAACCTTGTGGGATTTGAATTAAAAATAATAACTTCCAAAACATTTTTAATGGACAGAAATAGTAGTTGTGTATTCATGTGTAGTACCAAGTTTCTTCCTGAGTCCGATTGTACGGCTGCACTGTGGAGCTTTGTGACCATTGTACAAGTCCATTGTCTGGCCTAAAATACTACCTGCCCCGACAAAACCTTTTATATGACCCAAAGACATAAGTCAACTAGAGAGAAGACAGTGGGAGTGCTCACCTGGATCACGTCAATTTGAAGAAGCAAAGTAAAGTAAAGATGGAAGGGGCTACAACAGCAAATGCAAATAAAGAAGAGGATGTCTGAGGCACTCCGATTTGCTTTTATTTAACACTAACGACCTAATGAGTCTTCATCAGGGCAGTAAACAGGACAGGTGGGCGAATCCTTCTAAGTAGTGGGTCATGTGACCTTAATCATGTGACAAAAAAGAGAAAAGGTAAGAAAATTTTACTATTGTAAACCCTTTAAAAAAGTACATAAGGTGGGCGCATCCAAAAAGCAAAAATAAATAAACAAGGTGTGTACAATATTGTGTCAATAAACCAAAACAAAATACAAACTAAATAAAAAAACAGTGTTCGTAAACAGTGTGGGACACTTATGTATGTGAAGGTCTACCGCTCTGTTTTATTCTACATTGAATACATTGTGCTTTCTAAGTAGATTTACACTGTGTTTATGTAACCGTCCACTGGCGGATGTACGTTTTTTTTTGTTTTTTTGTCTTGACTTTCTTGATACTTGATAAAGTCCGACACTGCCTCAGACATCCTCTTCTTTATAGACATCTTACTAAGTTGAAAAGAAAAAGCACACTAGATGACCTTTGGCCTGCTGGTGAATAGTCTCTATACCTTGGTGACAGAAGGCCCCAGTGAAGGTCCACACACTGGTTTGCACTCTGGAGTGTCCCATAGCTGCTGCAGAGAAGCCCAACAATAAAAACGTCCATTGTTTCAAAAAAGACAGAAAAGGTTTAACATGATGTTGCTTTCTTTGTGGTTGCTACAGCAGCTGTTCATCTTAATGCAGCACAATTTCACATCTTCATCTTTAAAATGAGCTAAAAACTACATGTTATAATAATCAACTGACAAAACTAATAATAATCGATCGGTTCTTTTATTTTTGTCTTGTGGTATTTGCTCAGTTTCTTTAGCAAACTATAGCTAAAAGTATAAAGTACTGTACGTGTTCATCAAAGTGTTGTTGCCGTACCAGTTTGGCAGAAGTGTGCACATAGGTGAGTTTTTTTATACTGCGTCTTACTTGGTAATTATACACTATTGAAGACGTAGATGTGTTCATTACATTAACCTTTTACACAATGCACCTTTAACAGAGTTTCAACATTCCTAGTTTGATTTTACCAACGACTTATAAAGTCCCTGTTGAAGCCTGAGGTCATGTTTGCTTTGATACTTTAATGACAGGCGTAAAAGAGGCTCGGGTCTGAGACAATGCGGTGTTTGAATGGGTCCGTTCATGTGCTGGTGCGCTGTATCGAGACCCCCCACACATCCTTCTTCTTCCTGCTGCCACATATTCCCTTCCCCCGCTCACTCTGTGTTTACATTAAAGGCTCTTAAAGGTTACTTCTCTTTACATTCACCAGCTCCGCAGTTACTCAACACACCCATGTTTTCAGTAATGAGACAGAAATAACACTGGGGTTATGTGGTGTGCAAAGGCTGTCCCGTTTGTGTTTTTAAAACATTCACACATTTAAGCTAGGGCTGAGCAATTAATCGCATTTTCTTTATCGCAGATGCCACAATTATTGGTCATGTGACACTTGAAAGTTGATGATTAACTTGAGAGATGCTAGACTATGTTGCGTGTTACAAGATAACGGAGGCAATAACAGAGTTCGGGCCCAAAGAGAAGCGGAGAGGCTGAGTTAAGGCTTAAGACTGTGGAGGGGTTGTTGCTCTGCTACTAATTTGAAAAGCAGACCATAACTCCACACTGTGTCCCGACAGAGGACAGGGGATGTAAACTTGGTTAGATTAAAGTTATCAAAGCGGCCAAATTCGCCTGATGGGTGGCCCCCGGGCTACATCTATATTTAGGGCCTCCTTTGGAGAGGTCTGAGGGGCCCCCAAACCTCATGTCTTCTTTGAGACTCAATATACTTTACTTTTTCTTTGTACTAAAAAGGAAATGCAGCTTTCTCTCAATGGCTGGCGCTAAAGCGGAACCGAACTAAAAAACTTTCAAAAGGGTTTATTAGTGAAAAAACCAAAGGCCCTGCAGCTAAAGCCAGTGTGTCATTTAAATGGTTAAATATATAATTCATTGAAATGTATATATTTTTTTCAATAACTTACTTGTGTACATTTTTAATTGTGTTTATGTAAAAATGCAGAAAGAATAATCGCATAAATAATTGTAATATTTGTTGAAGTTTAGATTATTTTCCAAAAATAGTTTAGCCCACATTTTAGCTGGTGTTTCTGGAGCTGTGCTGATAAACAGTGAAGCCTCGGTATGGATCTATACTTCTGAAACAATCCTTTATTTTTTTATTCAGTACGTATAGATGCAGGTAGAGAAGTTGGAATTATTGTAGTCCGATTGTTTTTAAACTGGTTACTCCGATTGAGGAAGCAGTCATTTGAACTTCTCTAAATCGGAGACACCTGGAAAATGCAGTTTATTGTCAAATTTGTGCTACATTTTTAACGGCATGCTCTGTTTAAGGTCGCACACGTACAGCGAGAGTCGTACAGCGAGAGTCGTACAGCGAGAGTCGTACAGCGAGAGTCGTACAGCGAGAGTCGTACAGCGAGAGTCGTACAGCGGCACAGAGTAACACATGGAAACAGTTGTAAAAAAAACATAAAGAGTAGTCTTTATCGACATAAACTCTTATTTTTAGACCAGCAAAGACATATTTTTGGTCATGATTTCCCTGGAAATCCTGTTTGTCTGTTATTTTGCTCTGTTCATGTTGGAAAAAGTTAAAGAACAAGCGTCTGCCGTATGTATGATGTGTTTATGTGCTTTCGGACGGCGCAGTTGCCGTGTAATAATTGCATTGTTCTGACTTTGTTTTTTTCATGTGTTTTTAATTGGTTAAGTTGGAGGGTCAGATTTTTATGACGTGAAACCATAAAGTTGTTTTCCAGTGCGTGTCTAGAGCAGCCGCATCGTTTAAAGAGCTGTAATTAAACGCAAGCATTATTATTTGTTTTTGATTGACAGGTAAAGTTGCGTAAACTCAAACAAATGTCCCGCTGAGAGGGTTTAATCAAGAGTCGGAGTAAGCTCTGCAGGTAAACATACCGAATATTCAACTAAAATCACATGCTTAGTATCTGTTACATATTAAAATAAAATCAAAGTTTAGATTTAATTCTCCAGGTTCCTTAGTTCATCTAAAAAGTTACATAATGTTGTAAGCAGTCTTTTAAACTTGTCTAATATGTGTCACAAATGCATCCTGCAGCCAGACAACACTTTAAATCACAAAGCATCCAGTTAGTGTCTGTTTCATGTTTTACCCGACACAACCACAAACTGATGCCAATTATTATTTCCCTATAGTGCATTCCTTTCATAAAAATGTCACACGCCAACACCTACGAGACCTGTATTTATGTTCTTATACTTCCTCCTTGTCTACACAAACCACCTGCTCAATGTAAATGCACCTGACATATGTATTGTTCCTGTATAGATTCATATCGCCTGATCTGAAGGGAATGTACCACGTCTCGGGATTAAACGCTATCGAACGTTTCATTTCAGGGTTTGAGTCAACAGCTCTGGCCTGAATGTAATTACTCCGGTCGGGCTGTTGCCGGTGTGTTGTGCTCATGTGTGCGTCCCACTGCGGCTCGAGGTGATCGAGGTGATTGGCAGTTGTAAAGGAGCACGTAGCAGATGATACACCCGCTCTTCTTCTCTCAGTTTTGGTTTTCGGTTGCACAGTCTCTTTATGTGCTATGTGACACTTCTCTTTGCCACTTGCCCAACACGCCCCCTCCCCCTCCAACCTCCTTTTTTGTGAATTACCTATAGCCCTGGCTGGTTACTCATTTACGGGAATTATACTCCACTGTGTTTTTTCTAATTTTTTTCAGTCTGGCTGTCACTGACCTACATTACTCAAGCTCCTTTCTTACAACATTTAGTTAACTTTCTTTATTTTAAGTTCTTTTTTTTAAGTGCAGTTCATAACTAAACCTTCTTAGTTTCTTGTAAGACTAATAAAAAGGTTTCCAGCGTTACCTGTCGGCCCAGTTTCTACAAGTTTATCTAGTTCCTTTGTCATTTATCTCAACTCCAGGGTTTTTTTTTTAATTCAGGAGGGGCCTGGTAACCAACAGTGCATACTATCGGCATGAAAACCTATATAGGCCTGAAGCAGCCACACCCACAGACCTGATAAGTGCTGCATGAATGTGTGTGGGTGGTGTGTGGGTGTAGAGCGAGCGACTTAAGGGTTATATATGTTGCATTGAAGGAGAGATGGACGGGAGCTGAAGGACAAATGGAGAAAAAACAAGAAATACAGGTGTAAATGGAAAAGGCATGCCTCAGATACAACAGCATTACATATTATGAAGCTTTTCCGATCTTCTAAAACAGGTTTAATTATTTATATAAACACACATTAGTCCACTCTTTAAAGTGTCTGAGTAAACACACTCTTTTTAGATGATGTTTATATGACAATGGTTTCTGAAAAAAACCTTTACAAGGATCTTGTTTGTGTTAAAAATAAGAACGAGACATTCATAGAAGAATAAATATATAGTGTGGCAGAGTTGTGTGGGAATGTGTGGGTGTTGAGGTGTTTCTGTCTGCCCTTACATCCACTTTTGAGTTTTCCATAAACATTATAGGATATTAATTAAGAAGACTCTGGAGGCCCACCATAGATATATATTTATAGTAAATATAGTCTTCAAACAATCAGGATAATTGAACTGAGTTTTGTGTATGGGTACGGGTCGGGTCGGGTCAGTACCCCACTCTGCTGGGTCCAGGTGAGCAGCACCTGCTACAGAAACAGTGACATCATCAAAGTGCCACAAAGTTTCTGTTTGAGAAATAAAAAACATATTTGAAACTTGGATGAATTGTAATATCAATCACTAATAATAAATTCTGTTGTAGCAGAGTGGAACCACATTTAAAAGACGAGACAATAAAAAAAAAACACATTTAATCTTTTTTACACATCTGAAGTTTGATGTTTTCCCAAAAAAATAATGTCTGTCTCTTAAAGCCCAGTTTTCTTTCAAAAGCAAAAAGGAAAACGTGCAAAAGCATTAAACGTGTGGTTAAAGTGGGCAGCAGTGGTCTTTCTTGTTGGACTGGAAAGCGGACACACACTTCATCTTCTCCACTGCTCCATAGTAACTGCCAGTAATTACCCCCATAATGCATCTGGCCATTAGTGGTGTTTCTCCAGGTCGTCATGCTTTAGGGTTTTGTAGAAGTAATGCGTGGACCGAGCCTGTTTTCCATTAAACATTAGAAAACACTGTCTGTTGTTAAAGTGAACAAATACATTAGGTTTACATCCAACTTTACTTAGACAAATATTAACAATTTTAACCACAATCTGCTCATATCGAAACAATTTAATGAATAATATTCAATCATGACCAATCCTAATTCAATATATTATTACTTTAAATTTGTTTTTGCCTTTTATTTCCAACACTTGATTCAATATGGACAGTGTAATCGGGTTTATCTGATGAAAGCTGCTGTAAAAAGAAGGATGGCCACAGAGGCTATGTCACTTAAATCTGATGTTACGACAATCCAACATTATCGAAGAAAGAAAGGAAGGAGGTCACATGGCTTTATCTTGACTTCCAATGTAAGTCTCAATCTTAGTCTTTTCTCGATCTTGATGCACACAGTTAGCACCGTGTATAGATGCACATTAACATTTATATCAGATGTAAAGGCACCAGGACATGTTTCTGCTGCATAGTCATAAATCGTCTTTGATCTTAAAACATAATCTGATTAATTTCCTCTCAGCTGTAATACTGTACTTTTTTCCTGTTTCCCGATGAAGTTGCCTTGTTACATGCAATCCACTATTTCTCAATCTCAATCAATATTTTCTTAATTCTGTAACTGAACTCATTCATTCTGGACACTGGAGTGGCAGCTGCTTGAATCAAGATTATTCGTCACATGTTCGTTGATACAAAGACGAACTGTCCGTGTTAACAGCACCCGCCGCTGAATGAGCCCTGAAACCAGATCTGCGTTCACTCGAAGGACACTGCGAGTGTGTTAACGCGGTTCACAGTTCACTGTAGGCTGCCAGCCCCTCCACTTGGCGGAGAACACCGGCTTTTGTAACACTAACACAGCGAATAAACAGTCATCAAACAGTTACTCTCAGGGCTAAACATTTTTGTCAGTATTAATTAAAATAAACTTTAATTTTATCAATGTACTCTCAGGGATATTTTTTTTTTGAGATCATCTAAGGCAGACGTGTCCAAAGTCTGGCCCAGGAGTCAATCATGGCCCAAAGTGAGATTTTATGTGGCATAAAGTGAAAAAATATATTGTTTATGGCCGCAGCAGCTCCATCATAATCTGTCACACATACAGTACCTGTTCAAATTCAATTAAAACCTGTTCTAATCCAACTCAAACCTGTTCAAGTCTGCCCTTTGTCATTTTACTATCATCAAATAGGTTTGGCCCTGTTTGCAAAAAGTTTGGACACTAATGTGTAAATCTTAGAGTGTGTTATGGGTTTTGGCACAATCTGATGTTAAATCTGGAACAATGTGTTAAATGTTCTTTGCACAATTTTTTTAAAAACAGCTTCCAGAGTGAAAGGCTTGTGTGAAACCACCTACTGAGCCTCCAGGTAAACTCCAAACTCGTTTCCTTTTTAAATACATTGACCTTTTTAGCCTTTAATTATAGCAACTGTGGAGTTAGATGAGATTTAGGGTCAGAAAGAGGAATGACTTGGAGCAAATAGACTTTGGCTTGAGTCAGACTTGGTTATAGTAGCACATCCCACAGAAAACTGCCCCATATCTTTACCTTGTCTACTGTGTTTTCTTTGTGTGTAACAAACTATTGTTGTGTCCCTAAACGAAACTTCTTCAAAAATCCCTTTTCTGCAGTTTTTTCCACATCTGAAAGTGGGCCTCTTGTTTTCCACTTTTGTTCGTGAGATTAAACACAAATAAAAAGCGACAGAGTGACCAAAGCCACTTTGGGGGGGCAGGGTAGGGGTTAGTGGGGGGTGTTATTTCCAAGATTTACAACGCAGCACTTCACCAAATGCATGCATCCTGTAATTAACCCCCTTCGCCTCCAGCAGCACCAGCGCCTGTACATTAGGACCCCTCCCCACCCCACATATATACACACATACCACTCTCCGGCCCGGGACCCCACCCCCCGCTCGGCAGATAATCAGATCTAATTGCGTCACTAATGAAGGCTGAATGGCACCGAGGGCAGTCGGTTTGTGTTTCTGCTCAAAAAGACACTTCTCAGTGTCTCGTAATGGACTCTTATAAATCAGAATATGTTTAGGTATGTGTTATAGATTCTCATCAAATAAAGACAAAAGATATGAGCCTAACTTTACATAAAAAATGGGGATTAGAAACATTATTTAAGCTTCTAAAGATACATATGTTTTGTAAAGATGTTTACTCAATACTATTAAGAAAATTTATGCACCATCAATTAGACTTTTCAGGGTTAGGGCCACACTCTTTTGTCTAAGAAACACTTTTTAAGTTTTTAGGTTAAAGGAAAAAGGCTATGTCAAAACTCACATGTGGTTGTTACTTTTTCATAAATATACTATAAATATCCTTGTTGTAATGTAAATTTGTGCTGATGAGACACTTTCTGGCTAGATATATGTTCTTTTTAGATGTTATCAGGCCCCCGTCACAGTTACATACACAGTATAAGGTGTATTGTCCTTAAGTAAATCCCAAAATGAATTGCTAGTCTTGTCATGATTTACTGGCCCATATATTCTGGGCTGAAGGTAATTCTACTGGGCTTATCTAAGAAACAGAGACAGGAAGAAGAGGAATCGACTGCAGGCTGCAGACTGTCAGCCCTACACTTCTTACATATCTTGAAGACTAAGATATATTTTGCAGTCTTAGTCTACAGATGCTTTGTTATAGTAGAGGCCCTTATGTTTTATTAGTTCTTTGTTGCAGGAGAGTGTCCCCATCAACAGTTACAAAAAGAAAAAAAAAACAATCCCAGTGTTCTCAATGTGCATTTTAGAAGCTTCTGCATTAGTGATTATTTATTTCAATCTAATGTGACTAGTCCCTTAAACTCAAACATGGATCCAAATGTAAAGTTCTGATGCACTAGTTTTGAAAGGAGTCTATGGGAAAAGAATCAAATCTAAATCTAGAGCATTGTGGTTATTTCTGTCTCTTTCTGTGCCGTGCCAGTGTTGTGTATGAAACTTGTGTCGTAACATTACACAACTCTGGTTTTATTGTCTGTGGTTTTGTTTGTGCCTCTCAATAGTACATCAAGTTTCACAACTTCATGTTTTCAGTAACGCTTTATGAAACTGTACAACGTTACCTAACACTAAGTAAAGCCAAGTGATTTTTTTTTTCTTTTTAAAATTTTATATATATTATTAGTTACTCAGTTGTGTATCACTTTTCACATCAGACCTTTTTGTCAGTGGGTTTTCAAGGTGTTTGTGTGTTGGTTTTGGCCACTTTAGCGACATCTGGTGGTGAAAGGGTAGATTAGGATTCCACATCTCACACTTTAGAGCATGTGAACAGTTATGGTAGCCACGGAGGGACACACTGTTGTACTATTAGTTTATAAAAGCTGTACACCCACACAGAGAAATGTACATTCAGAAATGAAACGTCTTAAAATTGAGTCTTATTGGACAGATCTTCTGAAAGACATGAGGTAAATACTTGGAGATCTGGATTCTGTGTCTTTGCTCTTGAATTATAGAGACAGTACTGTTGGTTCAGGAACTCTCAGGCTTAGTGCTCATGAGTCCATTGGCAGAGGGTAATACTCAATACATAATGAGACTCAATGTATTATGATACAATACAAGCTGGTGACATTAACTAGTAATGCATAATGAGAAAGAGAAGTAAAATAAGACGCAATATTATTTTTTTTTTTGCAGTTTTTTAAGATGAAACTGGGTTAGCAGGCTCAGCAGCAAATAGACGTCTATCTTTTTGCAAAATAAAAAACAGAGTTTTTGAAATCCTTGGAAACCTTTTGTATCTCCAGATCTGTGGTTGCCCTGGTTAACACATAAACAGGAAGAGGCCTGTTTTTCCATGTCATACCCCATTTTTCTTTTACTGTCTGCTCTTTCCATTGAAGGCATAAAGCCCAGATATTCTGTTGTTTGTCAAAATTGGTGTCTTTTCAGGCCTCTAAGATTAAAAACTCATACATAAACCATAGCATTGTGAGACATTTTGGATTTTTTACATAGTTATAAGTGTAAATATGTAGTTTAAAGTGCTAGTACAAACTTGAATAATCCCTGAAAGTGCATGTAACAATGGTAATATAACACTAAATTAATAGTGTTAATATAATGTAAGGGCTACTCACAAGTCTGTGTTAAAATGACGTCTGTGCTCCACATTCTGTCAACTCCAAAGAAAAGGGACCTCCGTTGAGGTCAAACTAGAAAAACCTGAGCTGAAAAATAACAACAACAACCGTGAGCTCAATAGATCCACTGTACGCCCCAAATTTTACTGCAACACTTTCACTCAACTTTTTCCAGAGCCCAGGGCCCCGCTCGCAGCTGGGACCACATCAGGATCTCATCAGGCTTTTCCCGGTCCGCATGGGTTTATGTTTTCTGTTTATGATAGTCGTTTCATCTGATGTTGAGACAGACACAAGGTTTGAGCTGGACTCTTGAGGATAAGGGTCTTTTTTGGTCGAGAAGATTGGCAGATTGGCTGAATGATGAAGAAATATAAGAATCTTTTTTTGAGGTGTTCTCAAAAGAGGTACTAGTTTGGTCATTCTCAGCTTTGGATCCAACTGTGTGTTACATTTACTCACACTAAGTAATCTAATAAACACCGCACCCTTCGTTGATTGGACGATAGAGAATTACAAAAAAAACAAACAATATTTTTCCAAATTAACCTTGCCTTGTTCTTGTCATAAGCGTCATATTCAAGAAGAATTAATGCTAAAGGTTGTTTTGAAAACAAAGCATTTAGGATCAGTTGTTGTCCTGCTGCTCTCCTTTTGTGACGTAAAGACATTGCATTTATGGTCTACATTACGTAAGAATACAAGTCCTGGTTCAGGTGCAAAGCTTTGACTTTAAAGTTTAGAAAGCTGCAAAAAACAAAAACAAAAACTGAAAACAATCTTTTCTTAATATTTAGTGCAACAACCATGCCTCTTTATTTTATATTTCATAGCTACAGATGAAGTCTTGTTGAAGCACAAGTTCTTCTGTTGTTAATGTTGTTCTTTTTCCTTTATTAACAAATTGCATGAATAAGACTTGTCTTTATTGCAGTAACATTGGACTCAACATTTCTGCTCTGCCTTGTGCTCATGTTGTCTGTGTAACTGTCAAATCTTACAAAAAAGAACAGCCGTTGATCATATTTCTTCCTGTTTTCTTTCTGCAGCTTTACGAACTGGACGCAGACCCAAAGAGGAAAGAGTTTCTTGATAAACTTTTCAGCTTCATGCAAAAACGAGGTACGTAGACTTATGATTAAAGCACATATAAACCAGGACTAAAGCAGGTCTAAACCTGGATGTGTGGTGTATCTTTAAAGAGCAGACAGATGTGTAAAGTTCCCAGTTGTCTAATAACTATTAGCCAACAAAAATGCACCACCAGCACGACACATATGTGACTGAGAACTAACATAAAATATAAATCCAGGACTAAAGGCTGGTCTAAAACAAGGTCAAACTAAAACTTGAAGTCCAAAGCTGGACTAAAGCTGGACTAAATTAAAGATGGCTAAAAGGACTTGGCTAGGGCTAATAAAACTTTTAATGTAGGATTAAATTAGGTGTAAACCAGGTCTAAAACTGGATTTAAAGTCACCTTAACCAGGACTAAACTTGGACAAAAGAAGGTTTAAAACTAGTCTAAAGCCGGACAGAAACAGACCAAAACTAGGACTAATAAAATATATGAAACCAGGACTAAACCAGGTCTAAATCAAGCCTAATATAAACATATAGAACCAGAACTAGGTGGTGTTGCATGTTAACACACCTCACTTTTAATGCATATGTACGTTATTTTACATTTATGTGTCTGATTAGAAATGAACCGTGGAGGTCTGTATAAATCAAAAGGTCGGCGCTGGACCGACACCTCTCGACACATGACACAGCTCCGTCGACTCCTCTTTCAGTCCGATGGGTGGGGATGTTATTCATTTCAAAGATGATTGCTTTATACTTGTTCAACCCCCCGTCATTCCCAGGCTATAACCAGAACCTGGGACATATCGTATCAATGCCTGTGAATGGATTACTTCACCTTCGTCCTGTTGCCATGCCACTAAACACACACACACACACACACACATTCAATAAAGATAAATGCCACTGCTGTTTACAGAGTTACATGATTGTGACGTTAAGTTTGAGGTAAAGAATGTGCCATAGATCCTGCCGTCAGTCTGTCAGCAGGATTTATGTCAGATATAATCACATCAACGGAGCGAGGAGACAGAAGACTTCTTTGTAACTGTAAGATTAACAGGAGTGTGTGTTTACAGTGTTAGCAGTGATGGGCGGGTCTTCACACTGGGCTCTGGGAGGGTAACAGCGCCCCCTGCAGACGCTCCACACTTAACTGGACACATTTCTTTGGACTGTGAGAAAGTGAAATAGAGAAGAGCAGAAATCAGAATAGGAACAGGTGTTAATAATAATGCACTTGTTAAACATAAGAACCAGGACTAAACCAGGGCTTAAACAGGTCTAATACTGAACAAGTCTAGGTTTAATGCAGGACCAAACCAGGACTACTATAACACACAAAACCAGAATAAACCAAGAAGAGATGAGGGCTAAACAAGGACGAAACAAGACAAATACAACAAATAAACTAGTCAGGTCTAATCGAGGTCTGAACCAGGACTAACCCAGCTCTTACCAAGTTTAAATTAGAGTGAAAAACACAATATATGTTTTTATATCTTATACCTTAAACCACATTTTAGTTCTGTTACCTTTTGAAATGATACTGATGGTCTCTTGTAGTAAGTGGTGCCTTCAAATTGTGTTATGCACCGTCTATTAGAAAATCCGTCTGTCAAAGCTGCGGCTGTAGTTTTTATATTTATGTGCTTTTACCTCAAAAAGTCTTAACTTTCTCATTGTCAATAAAATAGTGAAGTTGTTTGTAAGCACGTAACAAAAGTTGAACGTTAATATAAACCACACAAAGTCAAGTTGCACTGGTTTTGTTTGTCATAAATGTTTTCTTCCATGAAACAGAAACTCACAGTCAACACCAGAATGAAACCTGATTTCCCTGCCCCTATCCTCCACAAAGTCAGGCGTGAACTCGATGAACCCAGTCTGTCTGTCTGTGTTAATATTCCACTCACTTATCTTTTCATGGTTCACGACAAAGCTGCGCAAAAGACCGTTTTTTCCTATGTTTTTCTTCCCCTCTGACCTCTGCCCTTTTGTGTTGCTGTGCTGAAACAGGAACTCCAGTGAACCGTATTCCCATCATGGCCAAACAGGTCCTGGATCTGTACATGCTGTATCGTCTGGTGACGGAGAAGGGCGGCCTGGTGGAGGTCATCAACAAGAAACTGTGGAGGGAAATCACCAAGGGACTCAACCTGCCTACCTCAATCACCAGCGCAGCCTTCACGCTCCGCACACAGTCAGTACTCACTCGTCGGCCCACGTTCAATCATAAATACACCTTTTTACTGAAATACAGGACAACTTAAGCATATGAACTAAACCAGAACTAAAGCAGGTTTAAATCAAGCTTAAACCACATTTAACCAGGCCCTGAAAAACAGTTAGTTTAGTTTTAATCAGATTATTTTATAACAGTGAGATGTCCTTTTTATGCTCAAACTTTCTCACAATGCCATCTCTGTTAGTGCCGGCCAACACTGGATAAAGCCCTCATGCATTTGTTAAGGTGTTCTTTTAGGATGAGGCAAGACATAATGAAATAATACACAAGACATAACTGTTTTCTGGTGAATGTTACACGTCTCTGTTCTTCTGTTTGTAACATAGCACTGTGTTCTTTCAGATACATGAAGTACTTGTACCCGTATGAATGTGACAAGAGGGGCCTGAGCAACCCCAACGAGCTCCAGGCGGCCATCGACAGTAACCGGAGAGAAAGCCGACGACAGAGTTTCGGCACCTCTCTCTTTACCTATTCTCCGAACGGGACACCCACCATGCTGTCCTCTTCGAAGATCCCTGCTCCCGGTGTGGGCCTCCCAGTAGGCACCAATGGGGCCACGCTGACCCCCCAGAAGATTAAGAAAGGTCAGCTAACTTACACTCTCAGACTAGACTAGAGTCCTATAACTGGACTGGATTCATTCATGAAACAGCAGTCAGGCTTTGTCTAAAAGTGAGAAGAGCTAACTAACCTTGACTTGTTTTTAGAGCTTAAAAACATGGGAATTTAGATAAAGGTTATGAAAAATTATTGGAAGAAAATGTTTGACTAACGGTCCTCGTTGTCCCGTTCAGAGGATGGCGGTCAGCCGCTGCCCAGTGTGGGTATGGCTCGTCTCCCGGCTGGACACTCGTTGCCCGGACACTCGGTGGCTGCAGTTCAAGCGGCACAGGCGGCGATGGCTGCTCAGGTGGCCGCTCTGGAGCAGCTCCGAGACAAACTGGAGGCGGGAGAGCCACCGGAGAAAAAGATGGCACTGCCAGCGGAGGAGCATCACAAATTTCTGCAGAGAGCACTGCAACACAACCTGCTGGCGATGTCTCAGCTCCCCATGAACATCCGCATCAACAACCAAGGTACGGGTTTACACACACATACATGAGCTGTGTCCATCCTGTGAATGGAAACTCCCTCAAACACATCTACATCAATAGTCTTTAAGAAATGATGACCTTACATTTAAACAAGGATGAAGTTTGGGTGTCTCCAAGTTTCATAAGCGTCTAAACTGCCAAAGTCAACATAAAGAAGAAGGTGGACCAAAGACTAACAATGGCGTCAAAGGACATGTTTTTAAACAGTCACATTCTTTTGACACTCATTTATTCATTTAACCAACAAGAAATATTTTTTAATCATATTCAAAAAACAGAAAACCATTTAAAGTTGTGTATCAAGTCAAAGGAAACATTATTCTATAAAGTGTACTGGAGTTGTATTAAAACATTGAAGGCTGAGATTGAGATAAGTCCCAACAGGTTGGATGAAGAGAGGCGAGCTAGACTAGCTTTCAACTGTCCTGGACACAGCCATTGCACAACATGTCCGTCCTGGGAGAGGATGCTTCCGTCTGTGCTTGTCCTTGAGGTTTATCTTATTTTCTCTTTTCCCTGATGAATGTCTAAAGACAGGGGATGTTGTCTGGTGCAAAGAAATGCATTTTATCATTGCTCTGTTAAGTGTAGTTTTGAGAAGCTGTGAGAAATGTGGCTCATGGCATCGGTCCGAAAAGAGGTGAGAAGTATGGCTTTTCTGTCCATCCATGTAACAAGATCTACAAGAAAAGACTCTCATTCAGTGTTTAGTGTGTTCATTTAGCCTTTTTGTTGTTGTTATAATATACCTGCATTGTACACAGAGAAGATTTGCATTGCCTTCTAAAATAAATATCAAAATATACATATAATCACTGCACATAAACTGATATTTTGTAAAGTATACAGTAATACAGATGTTACATTAGTTAACATAAGATAAAACTTTATTATTCCCAAAAAAGGGAAATTTGTCTTTGGACATAACTGCATTTATAAAAGCACACAATCAAATTCATTCATTACATTAAAGGTGCATAGTAAGTCTGTCTTCCTCCAGAGCTTCAGTAGAAAACTTACATTTCATTTATAGTGTGCAAATGCTCACATAATTGCAATAAATAATTGGACATGCCAAGCATTAATAGTTTAAATTAAAGTGCATAAAAATTCAAGATAAAAGCTAAAAATGATGGTTAACTTAAAATAGAATAAAATATTTATAAAAAAAAAAAAAGAGCCACTGAGGTTCTCAAGTTCTCCAATGCAACTAGTGTATATAATATAAAATAAATGTAAAAAGCTCATATGAATTGTGATTTTCCTGATAGTAAATGTTCTAGTTTTTGTTGTTTAGTCTTTTCAAATCATTGTCTTTTCCCGGACATCATACACAACAAGTCTTTGTGTCAGTTTGAACCTGCTGCTGAAGTCAAGGTTGTTGTCTTACCACAAACCACAGGAAGTACCCCATAGGAGCACGGCTATAGGTTTTGACCTGATTAACGTATAGAAAGTGTAAATGCAAAGTGAATGCACTCACACGAGGCACCTGTGGGAATTCCCTTTGACTTTCACCCACTTTTATCTGATCGAACAGACCTTTTTCTTGAGAATACTGTTGGCAGATGGGAAATGTTTAAAGGGGATGGTCCAAACTCGGCTGAAATAAAACATGTTATTGTGAGTTACATAAAAAGGGTTAGTCTGGATTCAGGTTGGATTTTCAGGAGGAAGTACAAACAAATGCAAAATATGTTCCTGGATGCAAATAAAATAGACACACCTCTCCATTGTGTTTTTATTGCACATATTTGGTTTTGGGGTAACATGTCTTTCCTCTGGTGTGTGTTTTTTTTCCAACAGCTGAGAGCAGACAGGACTCGGCCATGAACCTCACCACCAACGGCACAAGTAGCATCAGCATGTCTGTGGAACTGAACGGAGTGGTGTACACCGGTCAGTATCAACAACATTAAAGTAAATGATATGTGTTACTCAGAAGCAGCTGCGTATAGTGGAGGCAGTCCTACAGTCTCTGGGAAGAAGCTGTGTTCTAGTCTTATTGTTCTGGCTTCGAGGCTGATGGGAGGAGTGTGAAAAGTTCATGTGTTGATGGGACAGATCCTTCATGATGGGGTGGCTCTGCACCTGCTGATGGAAATGTCTTCCGGGGAAGAGAGTTGGTTGTTTTTCAGCAGAACCACTATATGCTAAGTTTTTCTTATTTTGGGAGTTTTTTATCCGCCAACAAACCAAAGCCATGGATTTTTTAATGCAGGGGTTCCCAGGCTTTTCAGACCATGTCCTACAAAACAGCAACGTAAGACCCCCCCACCCCCACCCCCTCTCCCCTCAGACGGTTAAAACAAACAAAAGCTGTGCACAGGGCACAAGGTCTATATAAAAACCGGCATAGCAGCAACACAAAGAACACAACCAAATTACAAATGCCAGAATATTTTTTTTTAATAAACCATTTTATTTGGTTTATTTTGAGAACCCCTGCTTTCTCAAGAGAACCCCTGCTTTAAAGCACACATGTTAAACTCAAGGCCCGGGGGCAAAATGTGGCCTTTTGCAATGGCCCTTCAATAGATTTACTGGCTGACATTTTTGCCACTACATTTTAATTTGAAGTGTGGATGGTCTGAGAGAGGAAGATGTTATGATAAGATTTGTTGCTTTTAATTGTTGTTCTTGAGTATTTTTAATTATGTGCTATTGGGTTTTTTTTTACTATTATAAATAAAATGTATTATTATTATTATTATAAGTGGAGGCAGATGATTTGCTGTGGCGACCCCTAAAGGGAACAGCCAGAAAGAGAAGGAGACCCTGTAATTAAATGGTTATAATTTTTTTACTTTTTTTACGACAGAAAATAGTTTTGAGGATGACAACAAATGGATTTTATTTCACTAAAGAGGTCTTGCTCATATTTCTTGTTTTAATTGTTCACAGAATATCCTCACATTCTATATTTGTTTACCTTTTAAGACACTCAAGAAACCTTAAAAAAACCTTAAAAACAAAAATGTTGGGGGGGTGTTGAAGGTAAAGATCAATATCTAGAAATGTGGTGCAGATGGAAAACATTTAACAGAAAAGTATGGTCCATCTGTTACCTTTACTTATTATGGGTAATTGTGTCCTTAGTCGCAAGACGTGATCATTTTTCTAATATTTCTTTTCTTTTTCTCCTCTACAGGTGTTCTTTTTGCTCAGGCCGCAGCAGGGACCGCCTCGTCCATCTCCAACAAAGCGGCCAATATTCGGGTCGTCCCACAGCAACAGCAGCAGACCACACCTACCTCAACTTCAACCTCCAGCACCCCGTTGTCTTAACAAACCCTTTGGCCTTTTCCACATTTTTATTTTTTTTTATCTTAAACCCTACCACGCTAAGTAAAGCCAAATATCAACCTCATTTTCTACACAACCTTATGCCAAAAAGAGACGAACCATTATCAAACGCAACACGACAACTCACTTGAAGTACACTATCTCAGGTTTTCTGTCACCAACCTCGCCTCTTTTGTTCTTCAAAGCCAAAAAAAAACAATATAAAAAATATCTCATCTGAGAGCCAGTATATGCTAAATGTATGCACAACCTGTGAATTATTTATTTCTACATAAATGTACAGAAGAACGGAGAACAAAAGAGAAAGTCATAACGGTAAAGGTTAATACACTGTTTACACACAATCACAGCTACTGACTGACAGTTATTTTCCTTCAGGGAAGAGATTTATTTTATTCTATTTTAATCTATCTTTTCAATGTCATTTATTATTTTTATTTTTATTTGTGTTTTATCTTTCAAATCTATAACAATCCCCTCACCGCAGGAAGAAGATCTATATATTTAGAAATTTATTAAGAAGAAAAAAAAAAAAGAATATCTATTTTTAATCAGAAAAGCTTTTCTTCAGGGCATATGACAATGTACCGTTGTAACCTCATTTTGTGTAAAACTTTACTCCAACAGCGCCCATTTTGTAAAACCTTTTGGTGAAGTTAGACCACATCAAAGTATATAAATGTATAAATGTTAAGATGCTGGGTCACGTTAAAGGTCACCTAGAAAGCATTATTTTTATGTAGACTTTTTGGAGGGGTCAAATAAAAGATCTTTCAACAGGAAGTTATTAAGTTAGGACTAGCTCGGGCCTCGTATCACAGACTTTATTGTCTTTTGTAAAATCCCGAAACGACTCCTAGAGAACATCTAAAACCCTGTGCTTGGTTTGGTGAGCGTCCAACAAGTCAAAGATCTGTACACACATTTTTTTAAGCTCTTATGACAAGTAAAAACTCAACAATTGCTTTGGGCACTAGCACAGACGTATACTAACAGTAGTTTAAGCCAGTAGTAGTCTGGCTTTAACCCCTGAATAACACAGATACTGAATTTTATTAATTATACTACGTTAATGGAAACTATCACTTAAAACGGTTCTATTAATGTCACGTTGAACACAAAAAGTATTATTAAAGATGTTAAAATAAAAAGTCTTAAAACTATTATTATTATTATTATTATAGATTATGCATTTTTCTCCAAAATGTTGTATTCCCTCAGCTCTTGAATCAACTTGCAGGATTTTGTGATGTCACAGATGACACCAGCCCAAACCGTCACATGACTCGACCATGTTTGAAGTGTTACGGATCATCCCAGTGGATGTACAGAGAGTTTGTGGGAGGGGCTTAAAGAACCGAACCTTCTTTACTTAAATGCTGAGGAAAAATAATAATAAAAAAAAAAAGATATGGAGTCCTATTATAGTAAATCTAAAAAGAAAATAAAGAAATGAAATCAAGCATAATAGGTGACCTTTATATTAGTTAATGACAATCGAGTAAATTCTAGGTATGACAGTAATATTACACTTATTTGTTGTAGTTTGTACCTGTTTCCAACATATCTAAGCCACCTTTAATGAAAATTTAAAAAGGTTTGGTTTCAAAATGGCCATTGTTGGAGTAAAGTCCGAAGTGCAGTTTTGAAAAATTAACCTTTAATGTTGTTGGTTTTGTTTTTTCTGCTGTATGTCGACTCGCTGGACTCTGAACCACAGCAGCGTTGTCTTCATCCACAGTTTTTAACGCTGTCAGGTTCAGACCTACACAAAAAAAAAGTTATTAGCCTTTTCTCAGGTGTTTGTTACACAAAACCGCTTTGTATAAATCTAGCCGTCTTCTTTTACTACACTTGGTAGAGCAAATTTATTCTTTTTATTTTATCATTTTTTGTTGAGTGATTGTCTTAAGGTCAGATGCGTGCTTATATTTGTAGATAAATCAGAAAAAGTAAAAGCAACTGTGATCCCGTTTCCACTAAATCACTTTTAATGTGGACGCGATCGCAGAGACAATCAGGAATCTGTGCTTTCAAAAAATAAGACAGTTTTCACGGGACGTTTTGCTGTATTTTTATATCTTTGTTTTGGGCTTTGTTTGTGTTTTTTTTTTTTTTTTTGCAACTAAGTGCATCTTCGGATCCAAGTGCTTCTTATTTCGTGGTCAGGTCACGACTATAGCTCGCCTCGTGTTAAGGACTTTGACGTTTTTTTCCCGATGTTACTTAATTTAAGATGCCTCGCTGCAGCTGATGGCTCGTGTCTCACTATTTTAGGTTGTAACTCTACTCAAAGCGACCTCGTTTCCTACCGTTAGGATAAAATCATGCTTTGATCGTAGGGTCTTTTTCGAAGCCTTACCTCAACATGAGACAAACCTGGGCCCACATTAAGGGTGCGTTCACACTTGTCGTGTTTGGTGCGGTTCAAACAGATTGTGGTGCGGTTGTTCTGTTTGCGCGGTTCAATTGGATAAGTGTGAAGGCTCCAGACAGTGACCCCTTCAAAACAGAGGTCCGCGTTATGGAAGCGCTCTCAAAACGCGGACCAAAGACAATGTCAAACAGGAAGAGCCTTATAAATTGGCGACAAAAACATCACGTTACGCTTAGTTTTCCCAAGGTTGGAAAAAAAAACGAACCAAAACAATATTGCTCAACTAAATATAATGAGAAGAGGTCACTGAGAAGATAAAATGCTACAGTAACATGTCTGATTAGCATTTGGGCTAACAGCACTACCTAGTGTGTTCCTTCAGAAATGCTTGAGGTCTGCAGTCTAAAATGCCAGCTGTGAATGCTCGGCGGACCAAGGATTTTTGCTGACTAACCGAACTAAATGGATTGTTTTCTGTTTTGGCGCGAACTTAACAACTGTGGGACGTACCTTTTAATCTGTCACAGGAACATCATTGCTCCTCAGTCGGACGTCCCGCCCTCCAGCAGCCTTTGACATTAACGTTTTGACTCTCTGTGTTTTTACGTTTAGCATTTTGACTGGCCACAATTTAATCGTGGTTTCATTGTTCAAACCCAAATCATTATAGGTGACAATGTATACTACTAATTGTCATTAGCAAAAATTGTTAACACTTCATAATAACTACACACCATTCATCATCAGTTACATATGTGTAACAACGTAATTCATCAACTACAAAGCATTAATCCTACATTAATAATCACCATTGAATTAGACACATCATTAATGCTTTAGTACAATGTATATTCTGATAATTAAGCATCTAAAACTGTTTACTTTTGGTAGTTACATATTTATTAATGCTTTACTAAGGCCTAATAGTGTGTAGTTATTATGAAATGTTCCCCAGATGTTTAGCTCTGATATAGCTGTGTATTATGGAAAATGACAAAAGCATCTGGGCATTAATTTAAAAATAGATTGACAAAGTTCATTGGATGAGGGTCGACACATCTGACTTCAAGTCTTTGTCCAGATACGGTCTTTTTATTGGTATGTTTAAAGCTCTTGTAGGAAAAAACATATAGTCTTTTAATCCAAAGAAATAAAGCGTTACCACTTCTGGCATTTATTAAAAAGTATAAAACCCTGGCAAAGTGGCTATTATTAAAGTAAGTTAGTCACCTGCTAAAACTGAACTCTGCCCTCATGGCAGGTTTTAATGTGTTACTGTCAGGTCCTGCTGCTCAGTTTAGGAAAAAGTATTATTTGCCAGTTTTCCCACATTGAAGGAACTTGCTAATTTCTGATTGAATCTAATATGGCTCAATAATAAGGGTTAAAGTGGTAACTCCAGTGTTCAGAAATAAAAAAAAAGTGGGGGTTTAGCCTTTTTTTAAACAGCTATAGTGTCATTAGTTGGGGTAAAAAAATGTATGTATTATGCATGTTTCAGATTTTAGACTGTTTCCACTTCAAAGTGTTAAAGGCTGCAGCCCCTACATCCTGCAGATAAAGAGTTAGTTATGTTGATTAGCTTTAGACAGAAACTTGAATCAGGCTGCTTTTCTGTTTACTCTGCTGCTGATGTGGCTCATATTTAGGCTCATAAGACCAATAACTGAATGATTTCACTGGCTAAATTTAAATCATTCAAACAATTGCAGAAGTGAAACGTGCATCAGTTACAAATAACATAGCGTCTGTCAAAAGCTGCGGCTAATTGTTTCTGCAAATGTGGTCAGAATGCTGTTTTGTCAAAAGATAATCAAGCTATAACAATCAAATGTGTATAGCTGTACAGTCCATCAATTATACTCATAAAACTTCAGCCATGTTGCCTTTTTAAAGTGAAAATCTGTGGTTTTTGAAGTGGGGTTGCATGTGGTAAAACACATCAGTTGCGTTCTTGTTGTGTACAATAGGACAATCTCTGCTTTAATGGCTTTTTACATCAAGAACAACTTAGTTTTGGAATCATTTAGGCCAAGAATGTATTAATTATCAGAATAATTGAATGGCAGCATTGGTTTGTTGGCGGAGAGTGGGTCTGTCTTCTGAAGCAAAAGTGCAGTAACTATAGCAACAGCCGACGAAGATAAGTGTGATTTTGGAGCAAACCTTGAAATATCAAACACTTGAGTCTGATTTTAGCAAAGACTAATGTGACCTTCTACGGTGGCCTTGCAGGGACATGCTGTTGTCTGTGAACAAACCCCGTGGAAATTGATCTAATGATGAGTTCATTTAAAGAAAAAAAACATAGTAACAACATGAGGGTGCATTTATGTTTCTTGAGTATTCAACAAGAAACATGAACGCACTTCTCCTCCAGCAGTGCTCAGTTTGTCCTCTGTGGGCATCTGTAGATACAAGAAGTAATGGCTCCTTTCTTTGGATGGAAGACAGAAACGTGTTAGTTTCTGCTAAAATATAATTTAAGACTGCTGTTTCCCAAACCTTTTATAAGGATACACATAATTAATTTAATAAAACATTTTACCTTTAAATGAAGTAAATGATTCATAAACGTTCCTGCACTTTGGCTTCGGAAAACAGAGTAGGACACATAGGAAGACACTCAGAGGTCGTCTCTGACGCTGCTGTAGTTGGATCGTCTTTCACTCTGTCCTTCCACTGCTGTAAAATACACCCATGACTGATTTTTTAATAATTGCAGCGTCACACTCATTTCCTTTCTTTTGCCTCTGCAGCAGATGTTGTCACTGATGCTGCTAATGGCTGACAATCAAACCAAAGATGTGACTAAAAGCATGCATCAGGCAAAACTCAATCTATTCTGATTAAAAGGTAGTACCTCGCTGTTTTTAGATTTGACCGTGTGATCTTTTGTCCCTGAAGGCAGCATTTAGAGTAAGTGCACCTGCTTCCTTCACTGCTCCTACGGTTACGGTGTACTGTACGTGATATTTGCATTTGAAGCAGATTATTGCGCAGCAGTGACAATCAGTGAAACCACAAAGAAATGTGTCCTGTCTCTACCTCAAACACTACAACTATGGCTCAACTCAATCCTTACTCCTGACTAGTGACATGAGAAAAGTGATATTCTGCCTTACTCGTGACTAGTGACATGAGAAAAGTGATATTCTGCCTTACTCGTGACTAGTGACATGAGAAAAGTGATATTCTGCCTTACTCGTGACTAGTGACATGAGAAAAGTGATATTCTGGTGTTAGCCCTGCGATTAAAAGGAGATGGTCTATTTCAAATCCAATGCAGCTTGGATAAACTCCAGTTCTCCATAAAAAGTACTCGATAAAAAGTGAATTAACTTATTTAGGGTCATATTTATGTGTTTATTGAGATCCCCATTAGCATCGGCAGCATCAGCTCTTACAGGGAATACAATTTTTTTCAAAAAAGCAATGTTCCTTAAAACATACTGGCTTTAATTTAAGTTACAAAGGATTTCCACGTGTTCATTTGCTGCTGTAGCTGCATTTTTCTGCCTCTTTTTCACTGTTCATTCGATCTGTTCAGGGCAGCGTTTAATCGTTCTAATCGTTCTAGTCTGTCTAACTTGTAGCTTCAAACATTGCTGCTTTTACTTCATCTGTCTTTTTGAATCTTAGTGGATCCTAAACCAGAGCTTTCTCTCTTTGGCTCGGCTGTCCTGAAATGTTTTTACGGGTTTAGGATGAGACTTTTATAAAGAAAGAAAATCCCACTGACGTTAAAACCAGTGGAAAAAATTAAAGCGCTACACGACACAATGCCTTCTGTTGTGACATTGGTTTATAAATTGTATTACAAAGATATGGGCTATGGATTATATCATGTTTATAATACCTTGTTTTTTTTGCTTTTATTTCTGGATAATGCTGTAGCTAAAACCAGGCAGACAGAGAGTTCATGTAGAGTGGATTTATTAATAAGTGATGTGGTGATTTTAATGTATAATAATGATGATTTATGTTAGGGAAGCATGTGATTGGGGTTTCAAGTGTTTGTTGTTTGTTTGTTTTTTGGGTTATTTGTTTTCATGAAACTTCAGAATCAGCTTTACAAACTTCTCAGGAAAATCTACCTCTACCTCCCGTTGGATGCATTTAAACCCGAAAAACACACCAAGAGCATGTCCAAGAGGCCGCCACACTTTCAAAATGAACTTCATACTGCGTTTGTGTTGGGTTTTCAGATGGATACATATCTCAGCAGGCGTCTCTTACCCTGGACAGCAGGAGACGACAGACACTTGGTGGCGCTCTCGCTTTGCTCTTTCAGCGGTTAGCATTTGACAACATTTACAACAGGGAACCTCCATTTACTACAACTCATAGTGCTACAGTTGGTAATAAACCCATGGATCGTCTTCAATCTGTGCTTTTAATGTGTGCTTATTCCTTCATTAAAGAAAAATTAAAAATTCACTTGAAATGATTAAAAAGTGGATGAATAGGAAAGTTTCCCGGTAGCCACAATAACAGTGAAGTGGCGTCGGGCAATGCAACTTTTTTTTTTTCCTGTTTAATTTTGAAGGTTGAAGAGCTATTCTTTCCTATTTACTCAGTATGTGTTTGTGTGAACACTTTTATTTTGAAATCTGAAATTAATAAAATATCACTTTTCTTAAATGTAACCACAGCTCGGTTTGTTTTTGTGTGTGTGCTACTGGAAGACTTCATATTTCACATAAGGTAGTTCAGATGGCAATCTCAGACCTCACACTCCTTTTTAGAGCATGTGAACAGCTATTTTTTTTTTATTTATCCTTTATTTAACCAGGAAAAGCCCATTGAGATTAAAAATCTCTTTTGCAAGGGAGACCTGGCCAAGATAGGCAGCTGAATTTCATCACATCATTACATACATACAAAAACACACAATTATGCATTTACAATAAAATCTCAATTAAAACATTGACATGTGAGAGAGGCCAACTCAAAACATTTAATTTTAACTTAAAAACACTCAAAGATATCAGTTTACTAAGTTTTAAGTTGTTCTGCAGCAAATTCCATGTAAAGGGAGCAGAATAAACAAAGGCCTTTTTACCCAGCTCAGTACTGACCTGTGGGACAGAAAATATATATCAGCTAATACTGAGGGCACCTGCTGCTGTCTATAACCCTCTGGAAATAGGTCTGGGGATAATTTCACTTTAAAAAGTTTCAAACAAAAAATAGGTTTGGTTTATAAATGTTGAAAACCTTCAACAAGAAATTGTGTTTAAAAAGAAACATCCAGGGGCTTCTCCTAAGACAGTGCTCAGTTTGTCCTCTCTGGGCTGTATTAGAAAGGTGTTGTTAGTTACACAAAATGTTGAGAAAAACAAATGACAGCTGAACAATGACCTAATGATCACATCTAAGATAGTAGTGCTGCCTGGCTTTTGCACTACATCTCTAAAAAGGGGTGTATGGCTTTTTTTCTGGTATTGTTACAAATATTATAAAATGGACCCAATTCTGACAATGGTCTGACTCAGTCCATGTAAAGCTGTGTTGGGTATGCAGTGCACATGTTGGTGTTGTTACAGATGCCATCTCTTTTTGCAATAGCGCAACAAAACACTGGTAAAGCGGTAAAGGCTTTTGTGTTTGAAACATGCAGTGACCCATCCAGTTCTAAATCAGTAAAAGATGAGAAGATGAATGAATCATTTATAAGAGTGCCCTCGTGTGGACAACATTGGACAACATTAACAATTCGTTTTGAAAGGGAGCTATTGTGTATTTTTCCTTGTCCATTATTTGTTCCGAGGGTTCAAGAAAGAACAGATTGATTAATAAATAGCTATCTTTTTCTTATGAGTCTTCAATTGCCCCAGTGTGCTTGGAGATTCAAAAGGTAAAAAGAATATCGCCATCTAGTGTTAAAACTATAGGTGGCACTCAACCTTGACTTGACTCAACATTTGTCCGTTTCTGTACAGACAAGTATCCTTTCTGCTATGGCGTACAATTTTTTTCTTTACTGGCCACTTCAGTTTTTTAAGACAAAGGTCCGAAGTCCAGAGTCTCACAAAAGACACCTTTGGTCCCTGTGCCACAGCTCAAACACATAACGTTACAGAATATTTAATAGATGCACATTCCTCAGAGTCTGTCTGCTCCCAAGGACAGTATAAAATGAAGGCTATAGGTCAGTGGGTCACACTAAAGTCCTTCCCTTCGCCTGGAATATAGGTTAAAGTCACTCTGCAACTTGACCCCATCTCACGTTGAAGCCGGAGCGCTGCAAAGCACCGCCCAATCGCAGAGTCCGCCGCGGCGGCCTATCGCAGCCGGGAAGATTCAAACGCACCCCGCTCCACTTGAGAAGAACCGGGGGCGGAGCTTCAGCCACTGCCGCAAACAAGCCTTCTGGTTTAGGGAGAAGAAAAGCCTGTGTCTCCACCAGATAAACACGTCCGAAGTGTTTGTGCTCTATGTGTGGTAGTTAAGGATATTTTTTAAAAAAAAAAATGAGGCTCAGGTCTCAGAGAAACATCGAGTCGGTTACAGAGACGCCGAGGAGCAGCCGCCAACTGCGCAACAAAGCGACGCCGAGGCGGACCCGCGTTTCTGCGACCACCGAGAGCCCTCCACAAAACGAGGTAAGGCTTCATTGTTATGGCTGTGGGCGCGAAAACAGAAACATTGATTAACGTAATCAACTACGTTAGCTAATAACTCCAATTGTTTAATATTTTATAATGATGGTGTAATCTCAAAACATAACCGTGGAAGGCGTTGCTAACATATTTGATGGTGTGATGCGTTTAGGTGCTTCTCGTCTCACTTACGCTAGCTAATATAACTTAATACAACGTTAACTTAGCTTAGCTCACCCCAGTATATTTGATCGCTATAAAGCGTCAAACAATAAGGTGGCATTAATCAATTGATGTTGATTTTCTGTCCGACTGTGTTTCTGAGATAAAGGAATGGATGAGTACAAATTCTTTGTGTCTGAATAGTGGCAAAACTGAAGTTATGCTTATTGGTTCCCGTCAACAAATTTCAAAAGCTGGTTCCTTATCTTTGACCATTGATGGCTCTGTCTTGGCTACTCAAGCTAAAGTGAGGAATCTTGGAGTTATTTTTCATACCAGGCTTTCATTTGATTCTTTTGTCCAGAGCACAGTTAAATCATCCTTTTTTCACCTCAGAAATATAGCTAGACTACGTCCTATGCTAAATTTCTCAGTAGCTGAAAAGCTCATGAATTCCTTTGTCATCTCTAGGATAGATTACTGTAACGCCCTTCTAGCCGGAGTCTCTAAAGCCACACTTAAAAAACTACAATATGTACAAAACTCGGCCGCCAGGATATTGACTGGGACCAGGGTTTGCGATCACATCACTCCAGTTCTGGAGTCCTTACACTGGCTCCCAGTCAGATTCAGAGTAGATTTTAAAATCATGATGCTGACATATAAAGCATTACATGTCTTGGCCCCTTATTATTTATCTGAGTTGTTAACTTCCTATACCCCAACTCGGAGATTGCGTTCTGCACAATCCAACTTGTCTGTTCCTCAAACACGCTTAAGATCTATGGGTGACAGGGCCTTTTCTTCATCTGCTCCTGTCCTTTGGAATTCTCTGCCTCCTGATCTTAGGGAAGCACAGGGCTATGACATTTTTAAAGGTAGACTTAAGACTTATTTTTTTAAATTAGCATTTGATTGTTGATGTTTTATTGTTTTAATTTTAAATTAGCACTGATTGTTGATGTTATTTTATTGTTTTAATTTTTTAGCTTTGATTGTTGATGTTATTTTATTGTTTGAGCTTTGTATTGCTTGTCTTTGTACAGCGCTTTGAGAAGTTGCCTTTAAAGGCGCTTTATGAAATAAAGTTTATTATTATTAATACGCCTTTGTAGTTAACGTTAACATTTCTTGGCCAATCTAATGTACTTGTGTAAGTTTTACGCGTTTTATTTTGCCAAACAATCGTAAGTTCGTAATGAAAAACATCCCCATGTTTTTAACTTGTTTTCATCCTGTTTGAACTTTCTTGTAAAATTTCAAAACAATTTTCCATAAAATGAATGAAGCGTTAGCAAATTTAAAGACGTCTGCTAATTTTGCCATTTGTTTAAAGTTGTAATGGTATTTTTCCATTTGTTTGTATGTTCCGCCAGACTAAAACCCTTTTTATTTTTATTTTTTTATTTATTTTAGGTTTTAATGCAAGAGGGCAGAACCAACGTGTTTTTTTTCTAAATGCCCCTATCATTTGCATAGTATTCGAATATATGGTGTTGAAAATACACGTCGGTATACAACACTAGTTACGCAGAAGTCTTAATTCTTAATAGAAGACTGAAGTCTTGGGAATTTGCTTGAGTTGTTGTGTCACGTGACTTGATGTCTGAGGATTACAGACTAGGGCTCGTAGATGTGAGAGAGTGTCCCATTGAGTTTGAGGCAGAAGAGAAATGGACCAAACTCACTTGTGCGTGTTTTGCTCAGTAGAAGTTAGAGGGACGGTTCAGAATTTTGTAAAAAGGGGTCTATGGGATACTTCGGGATAAACAGTTGGTGATTTTCAGGCGAATTCTGTATGGCCTCTAACAGTGCCAGAGAAACACACTTTTTAACTATAACAAGGCTCCTGAAACTACTGTTGGTAAGTGTCTGTTTCATAAAAAGTGTTTAAATGCATATAACTGCTTGTTTCTTATTTATATCCAACCATAGAATTCAATACAAGCTCCTCAATGTGACCAATTGATCCAGAATCTGGACATTTCTCAGCATCATGTGGTGGAAATATAAAATGATTAATGTAGTTCAGTAATTTAAATAGTGCAGCTGGGATATAAACCATTATAAACTACTTGCAGCTGAGTGTCTCAGACTATCACCATTACAATCTACAGAAAAGCCTTTGTATCCATTGATTTGTTAGTTCTTTGGCTTTCTGAAATGCGTACTGCTCTGTATTGTATTTGCCAAATCAACAGTCCGGTTTTCTCAGGTTAGTGCAAATTTATTTATATAGTAGTATGTTTGTATGGAGCTCAGATAAATACTAAACTAACTGTTCAGTGACTTCCTGTAATTACAGGGCAGAATAAGTTTGTAGTCAATTCTTTGGAAGCTGAAATCCAGTTGAAGAAACAAAAAAAAAAATATGATAAAGTTTGTAAAACAGAGATTGAAGAGCCACATGTGCTGCATAGCAGCAGCGACCCTACATCCTTAGTGTAAATTGATGCTTTCAAGGAGACGCAAGTAAAATATTTTTGCAAAGTTCTGTGTTAATTCAGGGTTAGTATTGTTTTTTTGTTTTTTTTTGCACAAAAAATAACCAAATGTGAAAATGCCCCCAAGGAAAAAACAAAAAGGTAAGTTAATCACACTTTGGCCTTCTTCATATTTGGCAATAAATCCTGTACAGACTGTAATCATTAGTTATGGCCAGCTCTAAGGCAAAGTGTAAAAGGGCTAATGCATCTTGAGAGACAGACTCTGAAACATTACGACGGGATCTTAGACACGGGAAACCAAATACCTCGCAGGTATTCATTGTGGGCAATTTAGTTTTACTGATAAAATGGAGAAGTATGGACTAACCGTATAGTCCGTTGTCACTTCTGCAAAGTATCTTCATGTGAAAGGTATGTTGCAGGAAGTCTTGTACCCACAGTTCAATGACAATGTGAATACTGTGTATACTCTTGTAGTCTTGAAAAAAGGAGAGGACACTTCCCAACGCTCAAGTTTTCAAGCATCAACCTGTTCATGTTGTGTTTTTAGGTCAACAATGCCACGGAACATAACCCCCCTGAGCCTGAAGATGAGATTCCTACTTTGAGGCGACGACTTTGACTTTGGAGAGTCATGGGCGGTATTGGCCGGTACAGAGGCATTAAAAGTCTCTAGATCTAAATCTAACAGAGTGTGTGGCCAGCCTCAGGTTTTAGAGAAGATCCAGACTCTGTTCTCGACACGACGCAGACCTCCTCAGTGTTTGTGTCGGGACCAGAAAAGCTCTGTTTGGGAGCTACATGTTTACGCCTCTGGTCTCGTCTTTAGGCACCGTCTGTACCAGGACGACTGCTCCTGTGTGCTCGGACACTACATCAAAGACCTGAACATCCTCGGACGGGACCTGGCCAAAACGATCGTCCTGGACAACGCGCCCCACACCTACCCCCACCACGTACGCATCGCCCCAGATTCAGTTTTTAAGACAAGACAGGCTTTTAAGTGACCTGTAATTAACTTTTAATTTATTATTTTTTGCAGCTGATGAACACCATCCCCATAAAGAGCTGGTCTGGAGAGTCCGACGACAAAGAACTGCAGAAGCTCATCCCCTACATGGAGAAGATCTGCACAGCGGTGAGAGCTTTATGCACGAATCAGAACAGTCTTTTATATAAAACTCTTTGTGTTGAGCTTTAATGCTTCTCCAAAAACACAAGAATGACCTGTGTTTGGTGTCAACATATCTCCAACATGTGTTTTTTTATTATTACGATGCTAGTGGTGTGCTTTGATGATGCATTACATTCAAATTAATAATGAGTAAATACATAAACCTATTTTAACCCTTTTTATTAGCCTTAATATTCTCACTATAGAACAATCTACATTTAAGCTACTTTATTTTCAGTATTGTTTATGTTCTCTGGCCAACATTTGCTGAGAGTTATGTGATGCTAATTATAGAAAGTCAAATCAACTAATAATGTAATTAGGATTTTTATTGGGAGTGGTAGTGACATAAAATAAGACAAAGTGGTGAATAAAAAACAAATGGTTGTGTTAAAACTGATAAACTGAAAGAGAAAGAGCAGAAGGTGGCAGAAAGTGCCATTGTTTATTGTGAATTATTGTTACTTCTAGTGGAAAGTAAATTGCCGGCGCTCATTATAGTCAAACTTGTATGGATTTGGACTTAATCTGTGTTAATGACTTGGTTCGGCCTCTTGGTGGCAGCACAGTGTGACCCGGTTCCAACCAATACAGCAATAAAACCTGTCTATTTACACATGCAACTCTTGTTTTAGGACAAATATTTACTGCTGTCGTGGCCGTTTTGAAATTCCCTTTTCTTTTTTCCCAGGTTTTTTTTTTTTTTTTTGAAGCAAAAAGGGTCTGGTCACGTGTTGTTGTGAGGACTTTTAGGTTTAATGTGGTCCTCAAAACATGAACATCTGCTCAGGTTGGAGACATAACACGGTTAAGTGTCAGATTTTATTTTCAAATGTATTAATTTGCATATTTCAGATCCTACTCTATACCAAAAGAAAAATATCCACGGGCATCATTTAGTAAAATCTAATCGGAGATTCAGCAGGAGGAGGCTCGGATAAACCCTGAATTGTGGGGTTAATTATATATAGCGTCAATTAAAAAAGAATGAGCCCTTTAAAATTTGTATATTGTGCAGAATTCACTGAAATGCAAGTTTGCGCTGGTTTTTTAAATCTACCAAATCGTGTTTTTAAAGGTCCTCCTTCACCAAACCCTGACCTTTGTGAGTCTGGACCTGGTCTAAGACTTTGTTTAGATTTTATTCCTGTTTACTGGGATCTCTTCCGACGTGTCATAAACTGTTCTTGTCTAAATCACTAAAAGGTCTTGGCTATGACTCGGGCTCTGTTTATGTGGTCTTGACTACAACAGGTAATTCTACCTGTTACACAAATGGCATTCTGGAAGAATAAAGTCTGATTTGAAAACCTTTGGAGCGGTAGTTGAATGTGTAAACGGCAAACAGACGAGTGCTAAAACAGAAACTATTGCTTATTTAGTGGAAAATATATTGCTGTGTCGGAGCTTTTTTTTCGTCGTCTACAGAGCGCTCCATATTTGTCTCGAACTGAAGCAGGTGGTTTATCTCCCGCTGCATCTGCCCTCGTGTCCTTCCTCCGTTTTATCATCCTAATCTGCGCCGCACTTTGTTTTTTCAGGAGGATTTTCGGAGGTGCTCAAAAAGAGGAAGGACCATTTCCACAGGCTGCTGTCCGAAGACTAAACCCTGCCCGTTAACGACTAAGTGACTTTCTCGCCTCATTCCTTTTGACTCGAGCCAAAAACAGAGTCCATTGAAGCCTTCGGTGTCTTTCTTTAAAAAGGACGACATAGTATTTCAAACATTCATCCCAAAACCCCGTTCAGACTCATTCCACAAACGGGACAATAAACTGCTTCTCAGTGTATTTGTATTTACTGGAAATATTGTTTATATTTTTTATTTAAATTTATTGATTATACTAATCAAGATCTGTTATCGGTGCTGTATACTGTACAGATTTGCTTTTTATGCAATAAAAGTGACCCAATAGTGAATGGGGAAACTACTCTACTTTAAGGGTTTGAAGGTTTAGTGGTGTTTTTTATGAAAAGTAAAGAACATGGATCATTTTTATTCTGTGACAACAGCAGAAAAAGGTGGTGGTAAATAAGCAAAAACTATGTTGGAACATTGCCATAACTACATTTGGACGTGCTAAATCTTTGACTAAATTTATAAAGAAATGTAAGGCTCAGACTCCCACTCGTCAAATCCAAACCCAATTCTGAAAAAGTCTGAAATGTAGATATAATCCTGATCCAGTGACTTGCTAATCCTTAAAAACCTTATTTTATTCTTAAATGGAACACAACACCAGATATACAGTGTCGAAGTGAGATATTAAACATTTCAGTTTCTATAATAGCTCTTTATAAATTGGATGGAAGTAATACATCTCAAAAAAGTTGGGGCTGAAAACTAAAGTAAATCAACTGGAGGAGCATTTAGAAACATTAAGTCTAAGAGTGGGTAAATAAAAGGAGAAAGATGGACAGAGAATAAAAAATGGGGTTTTTTGAATCTCCCGTCAACAGAAGATCTCAAAAGAATCTGGAGTCGTCTGTGGAAGGGACAGGACGGCAGGTCAGTGTTGGGGGCTGGAGGACAAAGAGGGAAAAGAGGATGCAAATAATGGAAATGAAACATGCCTCTGGTTAGGTTCAGAGATTCAAAACTACAGTGACCAGATTTAATTCTCATGGAAATATTTACAAATGTTTCAATGCCATGCTTTACAGATGTCCACAGTAAGGTTCAGGTAAAACGCCATTCTTCACTGATTCTACTTAGACACTGCCCTTTTCAAAACGCTGTATTATTGTATGTAACCAGAGTGGTCCTTTGTGTCATTGTCCTTTTTTATTTGACAATGGTTCACTGTTCAATGTTGTCACTAAAGGCTCTTCCTGTTGCTGAAATAATAAAGCTCACCACTTCCTGTCGAGCAGGAAAGTTCAGATGGACAAATGGAAAAGAGCAGGGAGTGGGAATAACACTGTCATTAAAAAATATATTATTACAGTTCTTTGTATTACGTGGCCTATTTTATTAAATAAGTGCAATATTCTCTAATTACCTCTTTAAGGTGCATTGTGTAAAATATTGTATATTTATAATACAAACTCAATTCCAAAAAAGTCGGGACACTACAAATTGTGAATAAAACAGAATGCAATGATGTGGAAGTTTTAAATTTCAGTATTTTATTGAGAATACAACATAGAAAATAAATGTTTAAACTGAGAAAATGTATCATTTTAAGGTAAAAATAAGTTGATATTAAATTTCATCAACACATCTCAAAATGTTGGGACAAGGCCATGTTGACCTCTCTGTGGCCCCTCTTCTATGGAGTAGATGAAGTTAAAGATGTCCTGCACGATTCTGAGGATGATGCCCATGGCGTCTGTATCGTGTAAAAAGGCACAGAGGATTTTAGAAAGGTTCAAAAGGTCTGATGTTACGTTCTGCTCAGGTCTAAATACACTTTTCCCTAGAGCCCTACAGACAGCGAAAGATAGAAGCCCTACAGACTGAGACGGGAGTTTGTTTTATTTATGTAAATGATATTTTATAACTGCATTTGTCTGAATAATATCAGTCACATGTTCAAACAGCGGCTGGAGCTACACACGTGGCTTTAATGGATTGAACTTTTTCTAAGAAACTAAAGGAAATGTCTGTTTGCTGCCCTTTGTGTCTAAAGCCCTTTGAGCTGTTGTCAGACTGGGCTGTAGAAATTAAACCGTCTTCATTTCAGAGGGCGACCTCTGCTGGTCAATCTGTCTGAGCCCAGAGACAGGAGTTTACACCATCAGGTAGAAATACAACCAATATTGTTCTTAAAAAGAGAAAATAAAAATGTCGAGCTTTAGATTTTTCTATTAGCTAATGGAAGCTAAGGTCCAGAGTGAAAATAAACTCAATATTTTTACACTTCACACATTGAACCTGATGTTTTCAGGGCAATAATAAAATCCCAACAGACAGAAAGACAAAGAGGGAATTCCTGAAATTATTATTCTACCTTTGTATGCTTCACTTTTTGTCTCACGTGTTTATTTTCAACTGAAAACGAGCCGCTGCCTTCAACTGTCTGTTTACCCGTTACCATGGAAACCGCTCTGCGCATGTGGGCGCGCATGTGGGCGGGGCCAGAACGTAACTATGTGACGTAATGCACTTTCTGTCAGGAGTTTACCAGTAGCCCACTGGCTCTTGTCAGGCATTCACTTTGTATTACAGAAGCGTTCAAAAAGGATTATATACTTAAATATTAATAATAATATATGAAAATGAGCAGCCCAACAGCATCTGAAAAATCAATAGAAGAGATAATTGCAGAGTTGGACAAATACCTGGCGACAGCCATGTCCAGCGAGTCAGAGGCAGAAATGTTGAAAGCCGTGGAAGACCCGGTGGCATCCTCGACCAGCACTAACCTGGAGATGGAGAAGACGGAGGAAAATCTCCCCGAGGATCTAGTAGAGGATCTGATAGAGGAAATGGAGGTAAGTATGAACGAAGTAGATTCAATAATTGAGGAGCAGCGTAAAGCTGACTCACCTCTAAATGAGCTCATTCCAAACATCACCAAAGAAGTGCAGCCTCTGCTTTTCTCTTTGTGGGAAAAGATGTCCACTGTAGACATTTCTGAGCCAGAGTCAAGGCAAATGCTGTTTTTAATGTTTATGGATGTGGTCGCCATAATTTCTAAAATGATTTTGGATAGTTTTAAAGAGGTCACTTTGACTCGGAGCAATACACAGCTCAGTCCACTGGTGTCTGAGGAGGCAGTGCACAAAGCACTGCACAAGAGCCTCTTTAATAGTTTTAAAGCAGCTTTAGGCTCCACCCACAGTATCATGGTTGAGCTGTTCAAACTGGTGAGCAGCGAAGTGACCAACAAGATCAACTCTGTCCTGTCCTGCTGCAAAGTGAAAGACAAGCACCTGGTTGTAACTGAGGAGCCTGAGTACAAACCTCGGAGAGAAAAACTCAAAGCCTTGCTCCTTCTTGCCAGAAACTTGTCACAATCACTTAAGCAAAGGATCTGTCAGAGCTGTGGCCCGTGTGGGGGCCGTAATCAACCGGAGGACTCAGACGACACTCCAAAGCCTCAGGAAGAAGACGAAGAGGAGGACGACGAAGAGGAGGACGATGAAGAGGAGGAGGAAGAGGAGGAGGATGAGGAGGAGGCCACCTCAACCACCAGCCTGGAAGCAACCATTGAAGCTGTCGGAAAGATCGTTGAAAATGAGGCAAGGAAGTTGGAAACCTCATTAGAGCACCCGTTGAGCAGACAGGACCAGGCAGTGTTGCTAAGGAACCTGATGAATGACGAGGACATTGCAGCACTGATTGTAACCACCGTTCTGGAGGATAGGGGTTACACCCAGTCAGACCTCTCAGAGGAACTTGGTCAAACCAAGAAGTCCTGTTTCCAGAGCTTGGCCCAGAAGATAAAGTCCTTCTTTGTCTTGTATTTTTCCAATTGTAGCTTCTACAGTTTACTGACCAAACTGTGCTGCCAGAAAACCGCAAGCTGGGCTGGTTCCGTGCAGGTGGTCATGGAGAAGGCCTCTCTTTATCTGAAGAAGCTGGTCTCAGAGCAGGCCACAGACAGCCAGGGCCGTGAGGTGTGTGTCTATGAGAGAGTTTCCCAGGGCTTCACCAAAGGCCTGTACCAAGAGCTCCGCTGGCAGCTCAAAGGCCTCATTTTTAAGTTCTTGTTACCACAAAAAAGAGTGAAGGGCTTCCTAAGGAAAGTTCGAGAAGATATGGACACCTTCATGGAAAACATTTTAAAATGGGTGAAAATGCAGCAGCAGATTCCGGCCTGGAGAAACCCAGTCCAGAGAGTTCTGTCAAAGATCTGCAGGCTGACCTCAAATATGTCCACTCTGCCCCCGCGCCCAAACCAGCCCATGGTCAAGAACATAGAGGAGAAACTCCTCTATCCATCCACAGTCTCTGTGGCCCAACGTCTTGAAGATAAGGCTCTAATAGAAGAGGAGGAGGACGACGAAGAGGAGGAGGATGAGGAGGAGGCCACCTCAACCACCAGCCTGGAAGCAACCATTAAAGCTGTCGGGAAGATCGTTGAAAATGAGGCAAGGAAGATGGAAACCTCATTAGAGCACCCGTTGAGCAGACATGACCAGGCAGTGTTGCTAAGGAACCTGATGAATGATGAGGACATTGCAGCACTGATTGTAACCACCGTTCTGGAGGATAGGGGTTACACCCAGTCAGACCTCTCAGAGGACCTTGGTCCAACCAAGAAGTCCTGTTTCCAGAGCTTGGCCCAGAAGATAAAGTCCTTCTTTTTCTTGTATTTTTCCAGTTGTAGCTTCTACAGTTTAGTGACCAAATTGTGCTGCCAGAAAACAGCAAGCTGGGCTGGTTCCGTGCAGGTGGTCATGGAGAAGGCCTCTCTTTATCTGAAGAAGCTGGTCTCAGAGCAGGCCACAGACAGCCAGGGCCCTGAGGTGTGTGTCTATGAGAGAGTTTCCCAGGGCTTCACCAAAGGCCTGTACCAAGAGCTCCGCTGGCAGCTCAAAGACCTCATTTTAAAGTTCTTGTTACCACAAAAAGGACTGAAGGGCTTCCTAAGGAAAGTTCGAGAAGATATGGACACCTTCATGGAAAACATTTTAATATGGGTGAAAATGCAGCAGCAGATTCCGACCTGGAGAAACCCAGTCCAGAGAGTTCTGTCAAAGATCTGCAGGCTGACCTCAAATATGTCCACTCTGCCCCCACGCCCAAACCAGCCCATGGTTAAGAACCTAGAGGAAAAACTCCTCTATCCGTCCACAGTCTCTGTGGCCCAACGTCTTGAAGATAAGGCTCTAATAGAATATGTTCAGAAGGTTCCAACTGCACCACAGAAGGTTGCTCCATTCGCTGGACAGGAAGTCCCCAAAGTCCAGTCAAAGTATGTGTGGACCCATGTCCAATGCACCGGCCTGGCTTATGAGCTCGCGTTGCTGATCTTCCAGAAAAATAGAGGACCTCGGTGTCGCAAGTGGCGCAGGTCTGTGGAGCAACAGCTGGTACAAAAAATTGCAGAGCTAAATATCCAAGTTGATCCAGCTCAAATCAAGAAAGTGGCTAAAGCTGTGTTCAAAGAGCTTTGTGAGGGAGAAAAGAAGGAATGGGTCCAAAGTCAAACTCATTTGGACCCAGAGTACAACACAATCGTCATGGACACCATCTACAAACACCTGGTGACGCCACCAAAGACCAGCAGATTCTGCTCTTTCCTGCAGTCAGTGCGCAAAGTCTTCAGCTTCCCCTGCGGGGGGCGCTAAGCTCTCTGCCTTGACATCAAAGCTCCTCAGCACCAGATTGTGAGCCGTAGGTCAAGAGTGAGATCTGACACATAATGAAAACAGATCTGTAGCGACTCATGTGATGACGGCGAGACGTGAACCTGTGCAGAGCTTCAGAGTAACTCTGAAGGAGCGCAGCGTCGTGTCGGGTCTGTATTCACGTGAGTCGCACAGATCTGTGCTCACTTTGACCTGTCAGAGAACATTCTTGTAATGGCCTTGATCTGATGTTGAGGAGTCACAGGAGGATGTTCCTTGTGGGTGAAGACTCTTAGGCCGTGTACTGACGAACCCAGAACCTGATGGAACCTGAGTCTGAAGAGGAGCTCAGTCTGGGCCCATAACTCACTGGAACTGTGGATTCAACAAATGTGTTTTCTGTTAATCATCAAATAAAACACTTAAAAAATAATAACAGATGTATTTACTTCATTGTGGTTAGAGCCAACCATAAATAAAGAATAAATCTATAGCACCTTAGTTTTAGTTCAGCCTCAGAGCTCTGTTCTTCTCAAAGCTCTGTTCTGAAGCTGCATTCTTTAATTTTGCTAAAATTTTTTAAAAAAGACTCACTTTCAAACAGAATAAAAAAATTGCACCAACAATAAACTCTTTTAAAAGGAGACTCAAACACACCTTTTCTCACTTGTTTATTAACATTTATTTAAATTGTTAAACATTTTGTTGATTTAGATTTTATTTTTATTTTTATTATTTTTTTTTTTCTAAATTTGTTCTGTGCTACAACTTTTGATCAGGACAGTGGTTCTCATTAAAGCAGAACTTTGATAGAAAACTTTTACACTTTAGTGACAGAACTAAAGGAGTGTTTGGACTCAAATGACTGAGTGATGTGGATATGGTTGTATGTGACGCACAGAAATGTGTGTTACATTGTTTTAATTTTATTATTGTGTGGTTTTTGCTCGTGGATGTGGATTCAATCTTTAAATGTGATGTAGCGCAGTACCATATTCTGCCACAAGGTGGCCACGCCCTCGTGAGACGGTGCTCTTGACTTTGCTTTGTCGGACCAGCATAGGGAGCTCTAGAACCAGGTCTCAAACCAGGTCTAAACCAGGTCTAGAACCAGGATTAAACCAGGTCTAAACCAGTCTTAACCAGGTCTAAAGCCAGATCTAAAACTAGGTCTAAAACTAGGTCTAAAGCAGGTCTAAAGCCAGGTCTAAAACCAGGTCGGGCTCTCTCTGATTTTATTGTGTCTTCTGACATGTCTCCGACCTTCTCTCTCGTTGCAGTCGGCCCTGAGCTCTTCAAAGGTGAGTTGAACACCTGTGTCTTCTGTCTCTGTCTCTGAACAGACCTCAGTCCAACTGGAGGCTGTCTCTGTTTCTAGATCCAGGTCCAGATCTTAAGTCGTGGTCTGTGAGTGGAATTCCAGGCGTCGTGGTTGTTGTTGAGGTTATCTCTGGCTTTGGTCATTGCTTTAATCAAACTCAAGCAGGTGAGTTCACGCTCTTTTAGTCTTGTTCCTTCCTTTATCAACGCTGCTCAGAAGCGAGCGCAGATCTACACCAGAACGCTCGAGGGATTCATCCCAGCAGGAACTAAAAAATGATTTTCTTTTAATATGAATCCTGTAAAGAATTATGTTTTCACTTGACAACTGAACACCACCTGAAACTTAAATATTTAAAAATACAGTTTTTGTGATTTTTCAGAGAATATGAATAAGACTAACACAGTTTGTGGTTGGGTGAAGCCATATTTTGTCAAACAACTGTGTTCATAATGACATCAGAAACTACTCAAATGACCCTGATCAAAAGTTGACATACTCTGGTGATTTTGGCCTGAGAACATGCACAAGTGACACAAACAGGTTTGAACGGCTCCTAAAGGTAACCCTCCTCACCTGTGACCTGTTTGTAATCAGTGTGTGGATCAAAGGTCAGTGAGTTTCTGGGCTCCTGACAGACCCTTGCATCTCTGATGTTTCTTTATTCTGAGTCATGGGGAAAGCAAAAGACTTGTCAAAGGATCTGTGGGAAAAGGTACTTGAACTGTATAAAACAGGAAAGGGATATAAAAGACATCCAAGGGATTGAGACTCTGGGCAGTGTGTGTCCTGCTTGTATAAGGTCAGAGGGTCTTTTCTCTTCTGGATTAAATCACAGCTCATTTACAGAAAAATGTTGAAAATAAATACAGCAAACTATATTGGTCTTTTTTTCAATTTTTGTTATTGATGATAATTTATCACTGTTTTCTACTGGAACACTTAGTTTGAGTGAAACCTAAGTCCTCAGACAGATCCAGTGCAGAGACAGGACACTGACCTGAGTGCTGAGTGCAACACTGAGATCAATTAATGTTGTGTTGCCCACATCACTCAATAACAATGAGCTGAACGTACTACAACCTTTTACTTTTGCCAACATTTGCTTTAGACATCTGTTTATGATTCTTGATGGACCAAAAATGAAATAAAGTCACTGTGACTGAAACAAAGTCACCTGTGTGTCCTGTGTCCTTCCTGTTTTTACCTGGAGTCGCTGACAAATACCTCACCTTCCTCACAAAGACAATAATCAGTAACTTCATTTACAAAACTTACTCTGGTCTAAAAACCTACTCTCCCGGCTTTATCTGAGTTTGTTTTATTTATGTAAATGATATTTTATAACTGCATTTGTCTGAATAATATCAGTCACATGTTCAAACAGCGGCTGGAGCTACACACGTGGCTTTAATGGATTGAACTCTTTCTGAGAAACTAAAGGAAATGTCTGTTTGCTGCCCTTTGTGTCTAAAGCCCTTTGAGCTGTTGTCAGACTGGGCTGTAGAAATTAAACCGTCTTCATTTCAGAGGGCGACTTCTGCTGGTCAATCTGTCTGAGCCCAGAGACAGGCGTTTACACCATCAGGTAGAAATACAACCAATATTGTTCTTAAAAAGAGAAAATAAAAGTGTCGAGCTTTAGATTTTTCTATTAGCTAATGGAAGCTAAGGTCCAGAGTGAAAATAAACTCCATATTTTCACACTTCACACATTGAACCTGATGTTTTCAGGGCAATAATAAAATCCCAACAGACAGACAGACAAAGAGGGAATTCCTGAAATTATTATTCTACCTTTGTATGCTTCACTTTTTGTCTCACGTGTTTATTTTCAACTGAAAACGAGCCGCTGCCTTCAACTGTCTGTTTACCCGTTACCATGGAAACCGCTCTGCGCATGTGGGCGCGCATGTGGGCGGGGCCAGAACGTAATTATGTGACGTAATGCACTTTCTGTCAGGAGTTTACCAGTAGCCCACTGGCTCTTGTCAGGCATTCACTTTGTATTACAGAAGCGTTCAAAAAGGATTATATACTTAAATATTAATAATAATATATGAAAATGAGCAGCCCAACAGCATCTGAAAAATCAATAGAAGAGATAATTGCAGAGTTGGACAAATACCTGGCGACAGCCATGTCCAGCGAGTCAGAGACAGAAATGTTGAAAGCCGTGGAAGACCCGGTGGCATCCTCGACCAGCACTAACCTGGAGATGGAGAAGACGGAGGAAAATCTCCCCGAGGATCTAGTAGAGGATCTGATAGAGGAAATGGAGGTAAGTATGAACGAAGTAGATTCAATAATTGAGGAGCAGCGTAAAGCTGACTCACCTCTAAATGAGCTCATTCCAAACATCACCAAAGAAGTGCAGCCTCTGCTTTTCTCTTTGTGGGAAAAGATGTCCACTGTAGACATTTCTGAGCCAGAGTCAAGGCAAATGCTGTTTTTAATGTTTATGGATGTGGTCGCCATAATTTCTAAAATGATTTTGGATAGTTTTAAAGAGGCCACTTTGACTCGGAGGAATACACAGCTCAGTCCACTGGTGTCTGAGGAGGCAGTGCACAAAGCACTGCACAAGAGCCTCTTTAATAGTTTTAAAGCAGCTTTAGGCTCCACCCACAGTATCATGGTTGAGCTGTTCAAACTGGTGAGCAGCGAAGTGACCAACAAGATCAACTCTGTCCTGTCCTGCTGCAAAGTGAAAGACAAGCACCTGGTTGTAACTGAGGAGCCTGAGTACAAACCTCGGAGAGAAAAACTCAAAGCCTTGCTCCTTCTTGCCAGAAACTTGTCACAATCACTTAAGCAAAGGATCTGTCAGAGCTGTGGCCCGTGTGGGGGCCGTAATCAACCGGAGGACTCAGACGACACTCCAAAGCCTCAGGAAGAAGACGAAGAGGAGGACGACGAAGAGGAGGACAATGAAGAGGAGGAGGAAGAGGAGGAGGATGAGGAGGAGGCCACCTCAACCACCAGCCTGGAAGCAACCATTGAAGCTGTCGGAAAGATCGTTGAAAATGAGGCAAGGAAGTTGGAAACCTCATTAGAGCACCCGTTGAGCAGACAGGACCAGGCAGTGTTGCTAAGGAACCTGATGAATGACGAGGACATTGCAGCACTGATTGTAACCACCGTTCTGGAGGATAGGGGTTACACCCAGTCAGACCTCTCAGAGGAACTTGGTCAAACCAAGAAGTCCTGTTTCCAGAGCTTGGCCCAGAAGATAAAGTCCTTCTTTGTCTTGTATTTTTCCAATTGTAGCTTCTACAGTTTACTGACCAAACTGTGCTGCCAGAAAACCGCAAGCTGGGCTGGTTCCGTGCAGGTGGTCATGGAGAAGGCCTCTCTTTATCTGAAGAAGCTGGTCTCAGAGCAGGCCACAGACAGCCAGGGCCGTGAGGTGTGTGTCTATGAGAGAGTTTCCCAGGGCTTCACCAAAGGCCTGTACCAAGAGCTCCGCTGGCAGCTCAAAGGCCTCATTTTTAAGTTCTTGTTACCACAAAAAAGAGTGAAGGGCTTCCTAAGGAAAGTTCGAGAAGATATGGACACCTTCATGGAAAACATTTTAAAATGGGTGAAAATGCAGCAGCAGATTCCGGCCTGGAGAAACCCAGTCCAGAGAGTTCTGTCAAAGATCTGCAGGCTGACCTCAAATATGTCCACTCTGCCCCCGCGCCCAAACCAGCCCATGGTCAAGAACATAGAGGAGAAACTCCTCTATCCATCCACAGTCTCTGTGGCCCAACGTCTTGAAGATAAGGCTCTAATAGAAGAGGAGGAGGACGACGAAGAGGAGGAGGATGAGGAGGAGGCCACCTCAACCACCAGCCTGGAAGCAACCATTGAAGCTGTCGGAAAGATCGTTGAAAATGAGGCAAGGAAGTTGGAAACCTCATTAGAGCACCCGTTAAGCAGACAGGACCAGGCAGTGTTGCTAAGGAACCTGATGAATGACGAGGACATTGCAGCACTGATTGTAACCACCGTTCTGGAGGATAGGAGTTACACCCAGTCAGACCTCTCAGAGGACCTTGGTCCAACCAAGAAGTCCTGTTTCCAGAGCTTGGCCCAGAAAATAAAGTCCTTCTTTGTCTTGTATTTTTCCAATTGTAGCTTCTACAGTTTACTGACCAAACTGTGCTGCCAGAAAACCGCAAGCTGGGCTGGTTCCGTGCAGGTGGTCATGGAGAAGGCCTCTCTTTATCTGAAGAAGCTGGTCTCAGAGCAGGCCACAGACAGCCAGGGCCGTGAGGTGTGTGTCTATGAGAGAGTTTCCCAGGGCTTCACCAAAGGCCTGTACCAAGAGCTCCGCTGGCAGCTCAAAGACCTTATTTTTAAGTTCTTGTTACCACAAAAAAGAGTGAAGGGCTTCCTAAGGAAAGTTCGAGAAGATATGGACACCTTCATGGAAAACATTTTAAAATGGGTGAAAATGCAGCAGCAGATTCCGACCTGGAGAAACCCAGTCCACAGAGTTCTGTCAAAGATCTGCAGGCTGACCTCAAATATGTCCACTCTGCCCCCGCGCCCAAACCAGCCCATGGTTAAGAACCTAGAGGAAAAACTCCTCTATCCATCCACAGTCTCTGTGGCCCAACGTCTTGAAGATAAGGCTCTAATAGAATATGTTCAGAAGGTTCCAACTGCACCACAGAAGATTGCTCCATCCGCTGGACAGGAAGTCCCCAAAGTCCAGTCAAAGTATGTGTGGACCCATGTCCAATGCACCGGCCTGGCTTATGAGCTCGCGTTGCTGATCTTCCAGAAAAATAGAGGACCTCGGTGTCGCAAGTGGCGCAGGTCTGTGGAGCAACAACTGGTACAAAAAATTGCAGAGCTAAATATCCAAGTTGATTCAGCTCAAATCAAGAAAGTGGCTAAAGCTGTGTTCAAAGAGCTTTGTAAGGGAGAAAAGAAGGAATGGGTCCAAAGTCAAACTCATTTGGACCCAGAGTACAACACAATCGTCATGGACACCATCTACAAACACCTGGTGACGCCACCAAAGACCAGCAGATTCTGCTCTTTCCTGCAGTCAGTGCGCAAAGTCTTCAGCTTCCCCTGCGGGGGGCGCTAAGCTCTCTGCCTTGACATCCGAAAGCTCCTCAGCACCAGATTGTGAGCCGTAGGTCAAGAGTGAGATCTGACACATCATGAAAACAGATCTGTAGCGACTCATGTGATGACGGCGAGACGTGAACCTGTGCAGAGCTTCAGAGTAACTCTGAAGGAGCGCAGCGCCGTGTCGGGTCTGTATTCACGTGAGTCGCACAGATCTGTGCTCACTTTGACCTGTCAGAGAACATTCTTGTAATGGCCTTGATCTGATGTTGAGGAGTCACAGGAGGATGTTCCTTGTGGGTGAAGACTCTAGGCCGTGTACTGACGAACCCAGAACCTGATGGAACCTGAGTCTGAAGAGGAGCTCAGTCTGGGCCCATAACTCACTGGAACTGTGGATTCAACAAATGTGTTTTCTGTTAATCATCAAATAAAACACTTAAAAAATAATAACAGATGTATTTACTCCATTGTGGTTAGAGCCAACCATAAATAAAGAATAAATCTATAGCACCTTAGTTTTAGTCCAGCCTCAGAGCTCTGTTCTTCTCAAAGCTCTGTTCTGAAGCTGCATTCTTTAATTTTGCTAAAATTTTTTAAAAAAGACTCACTTTCAAACAGAATAAAAAAATTGCACCAACAATAAACTCTTTTAAAAGGAGACTCAAACACACCTTTTCTCACTTGTTTATTAACATTTATTTAAATTGTTAAACATTTTGTTGATTTAGATTTTATTTTTATTTTTTTATTTTTTTTTCTAAATTTGTTCTGTGCTACAACTTTTGATCAGGACAGTGGTTCTCATTAAAGCAGAACTTTGAGAGAAAACTTTTACACTTTAGTGACAGAACTAAAGGAGTGTTTGGACTCAAATGACTGAGTGATGTGGATATGGTTGTATGTGACGCAACGAAAAGGGTGTCACATTGTTTTAATTTTATTATTGTGTGGTTTTTGCTCGTGGATGTGGATTCAATGTGTAAATGTGATGTAGCGCAGTACCATATTCTGCCAGAAGGTGGCCACGCCCTCGTGAGACGGTGCTCTTGACTCTGCTTTGTCGGACCAGCAGAGGGAGCTCTAGAACCAGGTCTAAACCAAATCTAAACCAGGTCTAAACCAGGTCTAAACCAGTCTTAACCAGGTCTAAAGCCAGATCTAAAACCAGGTCTAGAACCAGGTCTAAAGCCAAGTCTAAAACCAGGTCAGACTCTCTCTGATTTTATTGTGTCTTCTGACATGGTTCCGACCTTCTCTCTCGTTGCAGTCGGCCCTGAGCTCTTCAAAGGTGAGTTGAACACCTGTGTCTTCTGTCTCTGTCTCTGAACAGACCTCAGTCCAACTGGAGGCTGTCTCTGTTTCTAGATCCAGGTCCAGATCTTAAGTCGTGGTCTTTGAGTGGAATTCCAGGTGTCGTGGTTGTTGTTGAGGTCATCTCTGGCTTTGGTCATTGCTTTAATCAAACTCAAGCAGGTGAGTTCACCCTCTTTTAGTCTTGTTCCTTCCTTTATCAACGCTGCTCAGAAGCGAGCGCAGATCTACACCAGAACGCTCGAGGGATTCATCCCAGCAGGAAATAAAAAATATATTTTCTTTTAATATGAATCCTGTAAAGAATTATGTTTTCACTTGACAACTGAACACCACCTGAAACTTAAATATTTAAAAATACAGTTTTTGTGATTTTTCAGAGAATATGAATAAGACTAACACAGTTTGTGGTTGGGTGAAGCCATATTTTGTCAAACAACTGTGTTCATAATGACATCAGAAACTACTCAAATGACCCTGATCAAAAGTTGACATACTCTGGTGATTTTGGCCTGAGAACATGCACAAGTGACACAAACAGGTTTGAATGGCTCCTAAACGTAACCCTCCTCACCTGTGACCTGTTTGTAATCAGTGTGTGGATCAAAGGTCAGTGAGTTTCTGGGCTCCTGACAGACCCTTGCATCTCTGATGTTTCTTTATTCTGAGTCATGGGGAAAGCAAAAGACTTGTCAAAGGATCTGTGGGAAAAGGTACTTGAACTGTATAAAACAGGAAAGGGATATAAAAGACATCCAAGGGATTGAGACTCTGGGCAGTGTGTGTCCTGCTTGTATAAGGTCAGAGGGTCTTTTCTCTTCTGGATTAAATCACAGCTCATTTACAGAAAAATGTTGAAAATAAATACAGCAAACTATATTGGTCTTTTTTCAATTTTTGTTATTGATGATAATTTATCACTGTTTTCTACTGGAACACTTAGTTTGAGTGAAACCTAAGTCCTCAGACAGATCCAGTGCAGAGACAGGACACTGACCTGAGTGCAACACTGAGATCAATTAATGTTGTGTTGCCCACATCACTCAATAACAATGAGCTGAACGTACTACAACCTTTACTTTTGCCAACATTTGCTTTAGACCTCTGTTTATGATTCTTGATGGACCAAAAATGAAATAAAGTCACTGTGACTGAAACAAAGTGTGTCCTGTGTCCTTCCTGTTTTTACCTGGAGTCGCTGACAAATACCTCACCTTCCTCACAAAGACAATAATCAGTAACTTCATTTACAAAACTTACTCTGGTCTAAAAACCTACTCTCCCGGCCTTATCAGAGTTTGTTTTATTTATGTAAATGATATTTTATAACTGCATTTGTCTGAATAATATCAGTCACATGTTCAAACAGCGGCTGGAGCTACACACGTGGCTTTAATGGATTGAACTTTTTCTAAGAAACTAAAGGAAATGTCTGTTTGCTGCCCTTTGTGTCTAAAGCCCTTTGAGCTGTTGTCAGACTGGGCTGTAGAAATTAAACCGTCTTCATTTCAGAGGGCGACCTCTGCTGGTCAATCTGTCTGAGCCCAGAGACAGGAGTTTACACCATCAGGTAGAAATACAACCAATATTGTTCTTAAAAAGAGAAAATAAAAGTGTCGAGCTTTAGATTTTTCTATTAGCTAATGGAAGCTAAGGTCCAGAGTGAAAATAAACTCCATATTTTCACACTTCACACATTGAACCTGATGTTTTCAGGGCAATAATAAAATCCCAACAGACAGACAGACAAAGAGGGAATTCCTGAAATTATTATTCTACTTTTGTATGCTTCACTTTTTGTCCCACGTGTTTATTTTCAACTGAAAACGAGCCGCTGCCTTCAACTGTCTGTTTACCCGTTACCATGGAAACCGCTCTGCGCATGTGGGCGGGGCCAGAACGTAACTATGTGACGTAATGCACATTCTGTCAGGAGTTTACCAGTAGCCCACTGGCTCTTGTCAGGCATTCACTTTGTATTACAGAAGCGTTCAAAAAGTACTATATACTAAAACATTAATAATAATATATGAAAATGAGCAGCCCAACAGCATCTGAAAAATCATTAGAGATAATTGCAGATTTGGACAAATTCCTGGCAACAGCCATGTCCAGCGAGTCAGAGGCAGAAATGTTGAAAGCCGTGGAAGACCCGGTGGCATCCTCGACCAGCACTAACCTGGAGATGGAGAAGACGGAGGAAAATCTCCCCGAGGATCTAGTAGAGGATCTGATAGAGGAAATGGAGGTAAGTATGAACGAAGTAGATTCAATAATTGAGGAGCAGCGTAAAGCTGACTCACCTCTAAATGAGCTCATTCCAAACATCACCAAAGAAGTGCAGCCTCTGCTTTTCTCTTTGTGGGAAAAGATGTCCACTGTAGACATTTCTGAGCCAGAGTCAAGGCAAATGCTGTTTTTAATGTTTATGGATGTGGTCGCCATAATTTCTAAAATGATTTTGGATAGTTTTAGAGAGGTCACTTTGACTCGGAGCAATACACAGCTCAGTCCACTGGTGTCTGAGGAGGCAGTGCACAAAGCACTATTAAAGAGCCTCTTTAATAGTTTTAAAGCAGCTTTAGGCTCCACCCACAGTATCATGGTTGAGCTGTTCAAACTGGTGAGCAGCGAAGTGACCAACAAGATCAACTCTGTCCTGTCCTGCTGCAAAGTGAAAGACAAGCACCTGGTTGTAACTGAGGAGCCTGAGTACAAACCTCGGAGAGAAAAACTCAAAGCCTTGCTCCTTCTCGCCAGAAACTTGTCACATTCACTTAAGCAAAGGATCTCTCAGAGCTGTGGCCCGTGTGGGGGCCGTAATCAACCGGAGGACTCAGACGACACTCCAAAGCCTCAGGAAGAGGACGAAGAGAAGGAGGACGAGGACATTGCAGCACTGATTGTAACCACCGTTCTGGAGGAGAGGGGTTACACCCAGTCAGACCTCTCAGAGGAACTTGGTCCAACCAAGAAGTCCTGTTTCCAGAGCTTGGCCCAGAAGATAAAGTCCTTCTTTTTCTTGTATTTTTCCAGTTGTAGCTTCTACAGTTTAGTGACCAAACTGTGCTGCCAGAAAACAGCAAGCTGGGCTGGTTCCGTGCAGGTGGTCATGGAGAAGGCCTCTCTTTATCTGAAGAAGCTGGTCTCAGAGCAGGCCACAGACAGCCAGGGCCGTGAGGTGTGTGTCTATGAGAGAGTTTCCCAGGGCTTCACCAAAGGCCTGTACCAAGAGCTCCGCTGGCAGCTCAAAGACCTCATTTTAAAGTTCTTGTTACCACAAAAAGGACTGAAGAGCTTCCTAAGGAAAGTTCGAGAAGATTTGGACACATTCATGGAAAACGTTTTAAAATGGGTGAAAATGCAGCAGCAGATTCCGGCCTGGAGTAACCCAGTCCAGAGAGTTCTGTCAAAGATCTGCAGGCTGACCTCAAATATGTCCACTCTGCCCCCGCGCCCAAACCAGCCCATGGTCAAGAACATAGAGGAGAAACTCCTCTATCCATCCACAGTCTCTGTGGCCCAACGTCTTGAAGATAAGGCTCTAATAGAATATGTTCAGAAGGTTCCAACTGCACCACAGAAGGTTGCTCCATCCGCTGGACAGGAAGTCCCCAAAGTCCAGTCAAAGTATGTGTGGACCCATGTCCAATGCACCGGCCTGGCTTATGAGCTCGCGTTGCTGATCTTCCAGAAAAATAGAGGACCTCGGTGTCGCAAGTGGCGCAGGTCTGTGGAGCAACAGCTGGTACAAAAAATTGCAGAGCTAAATATCCAAGTTGATCCAGCTCAAATCAAGAAAGTGGCTAAAGCTGTGTTCAAAGAGCTTTGTGAGGGAGAAAAGAAGGAATGGGTCCAAAGTCAAACTCATTTGGACCCAGAGTACAACACAATCGTCATGGACACCATCTACAAACACCTGGTGACGCCACCAAAGACCAGCAGATTCTGCTCTTTCCTGCAGTCAGTGCGCAAAGTCTTCAGCTTCCCCTGCGGGGGGCGCTAAGCTCTCTGCCTTGACATCCGAAAGCTCCTCAGCACCAGATTGTGAGCCGTAGGTCAAGAGTGAGATCTGACACATCATGAAAACAGATCTGTAGCGACTCATGTGATGACGGCGAGACGTGAACCTGTGCAGAGCTTCAGAGTAACTCTGAAGGAGCGCAGCGTCGTGTCGGGTCTGTATTCACGTGAGTCGCACAGATCTGTGCTCACTTTGACCTGTCAGAGAACATTCTTGTAATGGCCTTGATCTGATGTTGAGGAGTCACAGGAGGATGTTCCTTGTGGGTGAAGACTCTTAGGCCGTGTACTGACGAACCCAGAACCTGATGGAACCTGAGTCTGAAGAGGAGCTCAGTCTGGGCCCATAACTCACTGGAACTGTTGATTCAACAAATGTGTTTTCTGTTAATCATCAAATAAAACACTTAAAAAATAATAACAGATGTATTTACTCCATTGTGGTTAGAGCCAACCATAAATAAAGAATAAATCTATGGCACCTTAGTTTTAGTCCAGCCTCAGAGCTCTGTTCTTCTCAAAGCTCTGTTCTGAAGCTTCATTCTTTCATTTTGCTAAAAATTTTTAAAAAAAGACTCACTTTCAGACAGAATAAAAAAATTGCACCAACAATAAACTCTTTTAAAAGGAGACTCAAACACACCTTTTCTCACTTGTTTATTAACATTTATTTAAATTGTCATACATTTTGTTGATTTAGATTTTATTTTTGTTTATTTTAATTTATTTTATTACTAAATTTGTTCTGTGCTACAACTTTTGATCAGGACAGTGGTTCTCATTAAAGCAGAACTTTGAGAGAAAACTTTTACACTTTAGTGAACGAAAGGAGTGTTTGGACTCAAATGACTGAGTGATGTGGATATGGTTGTATGTGACGCACAGAAATGTGTGTCACATTGTTTTAATTTTATTATTGTGTGGTTTTTGCTCGTGGATGTGGATTCAATGTGTAAATGTGATGTAGCGCAGTACCATATTCTGCCAGAAGGTGGCAACGCCCTCGTGAGACGGTGCTCTTGACTCTGCTTTAGAACCAGGTCTAAACCAGGTCTAAACCAGGTCTAGAACCAGGACTAAACCAGGTCTAAACCAGGTCTAGAACCAGGTCTAATCCAGGTCTGAAACCAGGACTCAAAAGCTCAAAACCAGGTCTCTCTCTCTCTCTCTCTCTCTCTCTCTCTCTATATATATATATATATATATATATATATCTGTCTGAACTTGGTCTTGTGCTTGTGCAGGGAGGAGGATTGTGTTCACCTCAAAAAAACAAAGGGTCTGCATTTATCATAAATGTACTTTATGGTTGTATGACTGGTGTATACATAAAATATATAAAAGCCTCTTTGTTGTATTGTATAAATGAAAGCAAAGTTGTTTTTTAATAAAAGCACAGAAAAAGCCTTCTCCACATGCCTGACTGGTATTTACCTCAATGTCTCAGTTGTTAATTCATTTTAATAAATTGATTCCACAATATTTCATCCATGCCTTTTATTATTTTTCATGAGACATGCATGTTTTTGTCTGACAGTGAGATTTATGATTTTGACTGACTGATACAACACAAAAGGTCACAGTTTTAAGAGCTCACCAGCTTCCCCAGAAAAGATCCTGTCTTAAATACAAATCTAACCCTGAAGCTAAATAACAAAACCAATTTACTCTCTGCATCTGCCAAATAATCTTTTACCCAGCGTTAGCACATGAACTAATCAATTAAAACATTTCAGATCCCATTCTTGACACCATTTTTGTAATCACATGTCATAAAATGACACAGGGCCACAGGATCTCATCTTGTCAATGATGTTGTCCTGGTGGCTGGGTGCTCCCTTAGAGACATGGTGAGGAGCTCAGAGCCTGTTCCTCTACATCAAGAGGAGCAGCTGAGGCTCGAGCATCTGTTCTGGAGGAGGCCCCGGGGAAGACCTAAGACACGCTGGAGGGACTCAGTTTCTCAGGTGACCTGGGAACGTAACAGTATATATATATATATATTTAACCTTTATAGTCCCACTGAGAGTACAAACCTGTTTTGCACTGGGACGGTTTGCAGTCGAGTGTGAAGCTGGGGTAAGATTCAGCACCTCCAAGTCCGAGGACATAGTTCTTTCAAAATATTTATGCAACATTTTGGGCAATGTTCTGCCTTCAATTTAACCTTTGGCCACACCTCACACAGGAGAGGGCACTTCCTGCTTTGAATCAGTAGTTTTCCACTATGTGTCCCAGCCAGGGGCGACCAACTGGTTCTAACTGGTTTCAACAGATGAGGTCTTTAGTGTCTTAATCTAGGGTGCAGTGTATCATGCAGAGTGTGCAAATAACCTACAAAACAGTTATAAAAAGTGTTTCTTATTTCAAAATCCTAACATGTTCCATTAGTGCCGTATATCTGCCGCTACTGCCGCAAACATGGGTCTGCGTTTAATATACGAGGCTTACAAAGTCCGGGTTTAGACCTGGTTTGGACCTGGATCAGTCCTGGTTTAGACCTGGTTTAGTCCTGGTTTAGTCCTGGTTCAGTTTTGGTTTAGACCTGGTTCAGTCCTGGTTTAGAAGTGGTTTAGACTTGGTTTAGTCCTGGTTTAGAAGTGGTTTAGACCTGGTTCAGTCCTGGTTTAGACCTGGTTTGGACCTGGTTGGACCTTAGATGAAGCTCCATCTAATCTCACCCCATTGTGGAACAACCGGGATTTTATAAGCAATAAAAAAATACTAAACTTTCATACATGGGCTGAAAGGGGTCACCCACATTAAACATATTTTCAAATCTAACACGCTAACAACATTTCCTAAATTGATCCAGGAGTTTGGCATCGGAAGCAATGAATTATTAAAATACCTACAACTCAAATCCTCTGTTCTGGCAAAAATAAACATCAGATCCATAAATTTAGAACTTCCACAAGTATTAACAGACTTTGTTAATATTTCTTCTCCAAAGAAACTTCAATCTAAAATATACAGAATCATTTCAAAAAATTTCAGATTATATACTTACCAACAATAAAATGGGAAAATGATCTTTCAATAGCTCCAGTTGCCAACTTCTGGACCCAAATCTGTAAAAACATTTATCTCATGTCCAAAAACGCCAATCTCCAATTAATACAATACAAAACACTCCATTGAACACATTACACGGGTAATAGATTAGCTAAAATGGGTTTCATATCAGAAGTTTGCACTCATTGCAATCACAATTCTATAGATACATACATCCATGCAATCTGGCATTGCACTCCAATCAAACACTTTTGGGAGGAGGTCACACAGTCACTGTCCTCAATAGCCGGCTGCCACATCCCGCTATCGCCATCTCTTTGCTTGTTGGGAGACCTCACAATAATTACCAATAAAAAAATTTACTCTAAAATGCTTCTCATAGATCTAACCATCGCCAAGAAATATATCCTCATGAACTGGAAAACTCGTAACAACATGCACATCAACCACTGGAAAAACCTCATCATAGACTTCATTTCAATGGAAAATACATTATAATTATAATTACGAATCGGAAACCGACCTCTATCATCCAACACTTTCTGATTTTTTGTATTTATGAATTCTTTCTTTCCTCTTAACTCCGACTCTTCTTTCTTTTTAATTAATTCACTGATATTTTTGAATATTTGTTATTTTTTGACACCAATGATTGATATTATTATTATTATTATTAGTATGGCTGTTGTTGGTGTCATTTGTTGTTTGTGTTGTTGTTATTGCTGTTGTTGTTGTTGTTATTAACTTGTTAATAATGCTGTTAATAATAAAATTAGAAAAAAAAAAAAAAAAGTATGTAAACTTATGAGCATAACTGTATACCAGTTACGCTCATCCTCTTCTGTCTCGGCTCACCTGCACAACGCTAGCTGAATATATTGTTGTTATTATTACAGTTTAGTGTTTAGTGCCTCTGACAGTGCTGTTCTTCTGTTTGTTTTTCAGGTTAAATCGTTCATGTTCGACCGAGTGTTCCAGTCAAGCACTACACAGGAGTAATCGTCAAAGGTACATTTAGACGTGTTTTTAACGAGGCTTGTTTTACTGTGGTTCAACTTTAAACAATGTTTCTGCCTTTGACTAAATCTAAAGAAGTGTATGAACCCTGGGGTGAAGTGATGAGTGACTCTTTAATGTCTCTGTCCAGCTCCTGTTTACTGCAGAGACAGAGACTGGAGGGGGTTCAATGAGACCTCACTTTTCAGTTCTTCAGGGAAACCTCCACGATACAGACGCCATGGGCATCATCCCCAGAATCGTGCAGGACATCTTTAACTTCATCTACTCCATGGACAAGAACCTGGAGTTCTACATCAAAGTGCGAGACTGTCCTGTGTCTGAGTCAGAGCTGAATATATACCTTTTCTGTTTTATCGGGAGCCATTACTTTCTTTTTGATGTCAGTGTTGACTAATGGGAGTCTGCACTTGGGCCCCCTCACCTCCAGAACCTCCAGGCCGAGCTGAACCGCCTCCAGGCTGAGAATGAGGCGTCGAAGGAGGAGGTGAAGGAGGTGCTGCAGGCACTGGAGGAGCTCACTGTCAACTACGACCAGAAGAGCCAAGAGGTGGAGGACAAGACCAAGGAGTTCGAGGCTATCAGCGACGAGCTCAGCCAGAAATCAGTCAGTGTTGACTCGGATTCGCAGAGAAAATAAGGAAACAACACGAAGCAAAGGTCCAAATCCTCACGATTTTTAATGTAAAGAAGTTTTAATGCTTTTAATTATAGTCGGACCAGTTCACCGTGTGGGGGATAGTCTGGATTTTTGTAGCTCCAGACTCAAAGAAAACACTTGACCTGACAAACAAAAATTTGTGCTTTTATTGTCCACAGTCCATCCTGTCGTCTCTGGACTCGGAGCTGCAGAAACTGAAGGAGATGTCCGACCACCAGAAGAAGAGAGTGACTGAGATGATGTCGTCTCTGCTCAAAGACCTGCAATGACATTAAGGTCCGTTTCTTTCTAGAACACAGTTCATTAATCCAAACCAGCAGCTGCACATGTTTGTCCAGAACGTGTGCGATTGTGTGCTGCAGGCGGCGGTGGATAAGCAGATCCACTCTCACCGCGAGGCGCATCAAAAACAGATCAGCAGCCTCAGGGACGAGCTGGACCACAAGGAGAAGCTCATCACCGAGCTCCAGGAGTGAGTCCACGCTTTTCCTTAAAGCTGCTGCAGAAACACTTTCAAAGATTCATTACTGTCATCACAATGCTTGGACTGAGCATGCGCGAAGGCTAGGCATGCTGGATAACGCCAGTCTCCGACAAATTCGACAAAAACGAGGGTAATGGCAAATAACATTCTGATCTAGCATGAAATTTGTTTAAAGCCTGAGGGCATCGTTTATGCCCCCAATGAGGAGAAAATGCTCAAACTAAAGCACAAACTAAGCACGGAGAAGTGGATCTTGCTCAGCAGGTGATTGCTACAGGCATGACAGCTAAAGAACCTAACATGGAAGATTTATCCTCTTAGATTCACAAGATAATGCGTGAGGAAGAAACTATGGAGTGCGGGAGTTAAGCATGGCATAATTCACCCGGCCACCTTGACTTTCAGAGGAGATACGAAAAAGTTTTCCAACCATCTAGCTGCATGTCTGGAGATTGCTTGTAAATGCTGACAAGTGTTTTTTGCATGATTGGTTGTGTTTGTGTGTGTGTGCATGATTGTATGTTGTTTTGATCGTTTGTATGTTTCCATGTGGGTTTGTCTGTATGCTTTTCTGTTAAATGTTATTTATGGTTGTTGTACAGCTCTACTATTGACAGAGGTTCAACCAGACACAACGGTTATGGTTAAAGATAGATTAATTAATAAAGGGTTACGCATTGCACATTTAAATGTCTGTAGTCTGAGAAATAAGATTCAGGATATTTAGGAAACTCTAATAAATAACAATTTGCATATTTTGGCAATATCAGGAACACATTTAGATACAAATATGCACAATTCGTTATTGTATATAAACAAGTACAATCTGTATAGGTATGATGGGAATGCATATGGTGGTGGGGTTACAATTTACGTTCAAAATCAAATACCTGTAAAAATTAGAAAAGATTTTGGTTGTGAGGGTGTAGAAGCATTGTGGTTACAAGTGCAGTTACCACACTTTCGGCCTGTCCTAATTGGTGTTTGTTATAGACCACCTAATGTACCTACAGCTTATTTAGATAAGATTTGTGCGATGTTAGACAAAGTTTGTGATACAAAATATGAAATTTATTTTTTAGGAGATTTGAATATTGATTGGCATTTGAATAACTGTTCGTTAAAAAATAAGTTGCTAGAGTTTCTTATAGATCAGGTGGCACAAAAATAGCTACATGTATTGATTTAATTTTTACAAATGCCGCAGACTTATGTTCAAAGGCATTTTCTATGCCGATAGGTTTTAGTGATCACAACTTAATTTTAGTTAACAGGAAAACTAAGGTTCCCAAATCAGGGCAGAAAATTATTGTTAAAAAGATATTTAAGCATTTTAATGATAATGAATACTGTGAAGAAGTAAGAAATGTTGATCGGTCAAGGATATTAGTTGAGGATGATCCTGGTAACAGACACTTTGTCTGGAACACCCTTGACCTGTCGCAGACGTCTTTTTACAAGTGTTTTTGTTAGTGCATTTTAATTAGATTCTGCTGAAATGAACAAAATGAAAGAAGTGACTTGAAAAAAGATTTGAAACTGGAGAAGCGTCTTTGTGCTACGGCTGAGCAGGTCAAGGCCTTGGAGGCTGCTCTGAAGGAGGCTAAAGAAAACGGCGACCGCCAAGGCTACCAACAGGAGGTGGACTGCATTAAAGAGGCCGACCGGGCCAAGAACATGGCCCAAAGAAGACACTCTCTTCAGCTTCTGCGTTTTAGAGGATCTTAGTATCCGTCTCTGTCCCTCTGCAGGCAAATCCATCCGACCCGGGCAGCAGCCGGTGGCTCAGAGAGATGTCCTGACTGAACAGAAGTGGCATAAATAGAATACACTAATTGTACAGTCTGTGTATTCTTTGTATTTATATGCTATTTTTCTAAAGAAATTTTATTTTTATTGTTTAATGTTCATATTTTATCAGTTAATACCTGTTTTTAAAATCAGTAAAAAAAAAATATAGTATTGAAAATTTGATTTCAATCGATTTTGAAAAAAAAAAAAGAACAAAGTGAAGACGCTGTACTTTTCGTGTTCTTACCAATGCAGTTGTTTTTTGTTGGTTCTTTTATTATTATTTTCGGTTTTCTCTTTATGTATAGTTTTTTTGTTGTTTATAAAAGGAAAAAAATATTCATAATGACTTTGATTAAAACGTAATGTATTTATTCAGTAGGGGAGAGTGGGGGCAGTTTCTCTGCGTCTGTTTGTATTAGAAAGACAAAAAATATAAATATTAAATCCATATATGTCACATGCCTACCCATACTGTTGCAACATGTGTACATATGATAATATGGAAAAAAAAGGTATTTAAATAGATCCTGAAGGGGCAGTTGCAACAGTCATTTAGATATAATAAAACTCATACTTCAGCATCATTTTTCAAATCTTTTTTTAGTTTATTTAAAACCAGAGTTCATTGAGTTGACTTATTAAAGTAAAAAAACAAGTACACAACCATGTAACACCTTTGCCAAACTGATGTATGTAGGCCCAACTGTAGTAACAAGAACTAACAATTTCATAAAACCACCAAAAGCACACAAACTGATTATTTCAGTAATATATATATATTATATATTATCATCAAGTACTCATAATTAACCTGACTGATTATCTGACTCACAATTGTGGCAAATGTAAATGGCACCACCATCAGTGCAGGCTTCATGAGCCCACACCTCTCCTGGTCTGGACTAGCTCTCCAAACAGACAATGCAAAAGTCTTCTTCTTTCTCAGAGTCACTTTCCTTCTCTGTATGTTTGTTCTTCTCAGCTTTGGTTTGTTCTCTTGTTTCCTGTGTGTTTTTGTCAGTTTTCTCTTAACTTTTGTTGGCTTTCTCTTAACTCCTCAGTTAAGTAAAGAAATTTGCTGAAATACAAAGAGAAGACACCTGGCTATTCAAATATGTTCCTTAACAAACCACTGAATTGCCTTTTTATATGAATTTTATCTAATTGTCATCAGCTAATACTGAGGGCACCTGCTGCTGTCTATAACCCTCTGGAAATAGGTCTGGGGATTATTTCACTTTAAAAAGTTTCAAACAAAAAATAGGTTTGGTTTATAAATGTTGAAAACCTTCAACAAGAAATTGTGTTTAAAAAGAAACATCCAGGGGCTTCTCCTAAGACAGTGCTCAGTTTGTCCTCTCTGGGCTGTATTAGAAAGGTGTTGTTAGTTACACAAAATGTTGAGAAAAACAAATGACAGCTGAACAATGACCTAATGATCACATCTAAGATAGTCTAAACTAGTGCTGCCTGGCTTTTGCACTACATCTCTAAAAAGAGGTGTATGGCTTTTTTCTGGTATTGTGTTATAATAATTTTAATTCTTATGTTTAGAGTTACTGGGGGCTTATAGTTCTCTTCAGGTCATGTCAAATTCATGTCATGTCCTTCGCTCTAATCCAAGCAGGAAGTAGACATAACAGGACTGAGACATGGCTTGTCACAGGACTCTTTCTCCTGGACCATTGTGAACGCCTCTCACCAAGGCCTCACTCTGTTGTATATAATCCCATGTTATGTTTACATCTGGAGCAAACCTGCATCAGTACACTTGTTACTGTGTGTCTGCTTTGCTCATCCTTGCAAGGATTAAAACCTGACCATTGCTTGTTAAATTATAATCGGTCTCCGTGTCTGGTTAAATATAAGGATATAAAATATTCTTATAACATATTGTTACAAATATTATAAAATGGACCCAATTCTGACAATGGTCTGACTCAGTCCATGTAAAGCTGTGTTGGGTATGCAGTGCACATGTTGGTGTTGTTACAAATGCCATCTCTTTTTGCAATAGCGCAACAAAACACTGGTAAAGCGGTAAAGGCTTTTGTGTTTGAAACATGCAGTGACCCATCCAGTTCTAAATCAGTAAAAGATGAGAATATGAATGAATCATTTATAAGAGTGCCCTCGTGTGGACAACATTGGACAACATTAACAATTCGTTTTGAAAGGGAGCTATTGTGTATTTTTCCTTGTCCATTATTTGTTCCGATGGTTCAAGAAAGAACAGATTGATTAATAAATAGCTATCTTTTTCTTATGAGTCTTCAATTGCCCCAGTGTGCTTGGAGATTCAAAAGGTAAAAAGAATATCGCCATCTAGTGTTAAAACTATAGGTGGCACTCAACCTTGACTTGACTCAACATTTGTCCGTTTCTGTACAGACAAGTATCCTTTCTGCTATGGCGTACAATTTTTTTCTTTACTGGCCACTTCAGTTTTTTAAGACAAAGGTCCGAAGTCCAGAGTCTCACAAAAGTCACCTTTGGTCCCTGTGCCACAGCTCAAACACATAACGTTACAGAATATTTAATAGATGCACATTCCTCAGAGTCTGTCTGCTCCCAAGGACAGTATAAAATGAAGGCTATAGGTCAGTGGGTCACACTAAAGTCCTTCCCTTCGCCTGGAATATAGGTTAAAGTCACTCTGCAACTTGACCCCATCTCACGTTGAAGCCGGAGCGCTGCAAAGCACCGCCCAATCGCAGAGTCCGCCGCGGCGGCCTATCGCAGCCGGGAAGATTCAAACGCACCCCGCTCCACTTGAGAAGAACCGGGGGCGGAGCTTCAGCCACTGCCGCAAACAAGCCTTCTGGTTTAGGGAGAAGAAAAGCCTGTGTCTCCACCAGATAAACACGTCCGAAGTGTTTGTGCTCTATGTGTGGTAGTTAAGGATATTTTTTAAAAAGAAAAATGAGGCTCAGGTCTCAGAGAAACATCGAGTCGGTTACAGAGACGCCGAGGAGCAGCCGCCAACTGCGCAACAAAGCGACGCCGAGGCGGACCCGCGTTTCTGCGACCACCGAGAGCCCTCCACAAAACGAGGTAAGGCTTCATTGTTATGGCTGTGGACGCGAAAACAGAAACATTGCTTAACGTAATCAACTACGTTAGCTAATAACTCCAATTGTTTAATATTTTATAATGATGGTGTAATCTCAAAACATAACCGTGGAAGGCGTTGCTAACATATTTGATGGTGTGATGCGTTTAGGTGCTTCTCGTCACACATAGCTAATACTTAGCTTAGCTCACGCGAGCATATTTGATCGCTATAAAGCGTCAAAGAACAAAGTAGCATTAATAAATACGCATTTCTAGTTAACGTTAACTATTCTTGGCCAGTCTAACGTACGCTATCTGTTTTACGCGTTTTTATTTTGCCAAACAATCGTAAGTTCGTAATGAAAAACATCTATTATGCTACCATGTTTAGACGGGTTGTTGTCTTTAAATGGCACCACGTTTTAACTTGTTTTTATCCTGTTTAAACTTTCTCGTAAAATTTCAAAACAGTTTTCCTTAAAATGAAAGAAGCCTTGTTTTTAGGGCAACGGTTAACGTCTTTATTAGCCAGCGTTAGCAAATTTAAAGACGTCTGCTAATTTTGCCATTAGTTTAAAGTTGTAATGGTATTTTTCCATTTGTTTGTATGTTCCGCCAGACTAAAACCCTTTTTATTTTTTTATTTTTTTTATTTTAGGTTTTAATGCAAGAGGGCAGAACCAACGTGTTTTTTTCTAAATGCCCCTATCATTTGCATAGTATTCGAATATATGGTGTTTAAAATACACGTCGGTATACAACACTAGTTACGCAGAAGTCTTAATTCTTAATAGAAGACTGAAGTCTTGGGAATTTGCTTGAGTTGTTGTGTCACGTGACTTGATGTCTGAGGATTACAGACTAGGGCTCGTAGATGTGAGAGAGTGTCCCATTGAGTTTGAGGCAGAAGAGAAATGGACCAAACTCACTTGTGCGTGTTTTGCTCAGTAGAAGTTAGAGGGACGGTTCAGAATTTTGTAAAAAGGGGTCTATGAGATACTTCGGTATAAACAGTTGGTGATTTTCAGGCGAATTCTGTATGGCCTCTAACAGTGCCAGAGAAACACACTTTTTAACTATAACAAGGCTCCTGAAACTACTGTTGGTAAGTGTCTGTTTCATAAAAAGTGTTTAAATGCATATAACTGCTTGTTTCTTATTTATATCCAACCATAGAATTCAATACAAGCTCCTCAATGTGACCAATTGATCAAGAATCTGGACATTTCTCAGCATCATGTGGTGGAAATATAAAATGATTAATGTAGTTCAGTAATTTAAATAGTGCAGCTGGGATATAAACCATTATAAACCACTTGCAGCTGAGTGTCTCAGACTATCACCATTACAATCTACAGAAAAGCCTTTGTATCCATTGATTTGTTAGTTCTTTGGCTTTCTGAAATGCGTACTGCTCTGTATTGTATTTGCCAAATCAACAGTCCGGTTTTCTCAGGTTAGTGCAAATTTATTTATATAGTAGTATGTTTGTATGGAGCTCAGATAAATACTAAACTAACTGTTCAGTGACTTCATGTAATTACAGGGCAGAATAAGTTTGTAGTCAATTCTTTGGAAGCTGAAATCCAGTTGAAGAAACAAAAAAAAATACAAAAATATGATAAAGTTTGTAAAACAGAGATTGAAGAGCCACATGTGCTGCATAGCAGCAGCGACCCTACATCCTTAGTGTAAATTGATGCTTTCAAGCAGACGCAAGTAAAATATTTTTGCAAAGTTCTCAGTGTTAATTCAGGGTTAGTATTGTTTTTTTGTTTTTTTTTTGCACAAAAAATAACCAAATGTGAAAATGCCCCCAAGGAAAAAACAAAAAGGTAAGTTAATCACACTTTGGCCTTCTTCATATTTGGCAATAAATCCTGTACAGACTGTAATCATTAGTTATGGCCAGCTCTAAGGCAAAGTGTAAAAGGGCTAATGCATCTTGAGAGACAGACTCTGAAACATTACGACGGGATCTTAGACACGGGAAACCAAATACCTCGCAGGCATTCATTGTGGGCAATTTAGTTTTACTGATAAAATGGAGAAGTATGGACTAACCGTATAGTCCGTTGTCACTTCTGCAAAGTATCTTCATGTGAAAGGTATGTTGCAGGAAGTCTTGTACCCACAGTTCAATGACAATGTGAATACTGTGTATACTCTTGTAGTCTTGAAAAAAGGAGAGGACACTTCCCAACGCTCAAGTTTTCAAGCATCAACCTGTTCATGTTGTGTTTTTAGGTCAACAATGCCACGGAACATAACCCCCCTGACCCTGAAGATGAGATTCCTACTTTGAGGCGACGACCTCTGCCCCGCGGTCGAGCGAGGAAACGAGCTATACCTGTGGACAACGGAGAGAGAGGTCAGTATCACAACAACGCAGACATCAGTGTTGTATTATTCTAAAGATGAGACATGTGCAAATGTAGATTAAAAATGCTTTTGCCTTCAATTATTTGACCGTTAATGAGATAATCCTGTTCTTAAAAAAAAAAGATAGGAGGGACTCTGTTTGAAGTTATGTTTTTATGTGTTGTTTTATATGTTTTTATTCTGCTTTTGATCTAGATATAACGTTCAAGACGCCCATCAGGTCGATCATTCGTCAGGAGCGCGTCCTGTCAGAGATCGACCCTGCGACGCCTCGAAACTCTACAGCCCGGAACATCTACTCGCCCATTGTCCGCTTCCTCACGCCCAGCAAAGAGAGTGAGTACCGCACATTCACTTGAGCGTCTTAAACCTCTGCAGATTGTTGTTGAGGCTGAAAGAAAAGGGTGTTGTGTTGTAAAAGATTGTTTCTCTCTTGTTGCAGATATGAAATGTGCAGGGGCAGGTCACAGCGTCCTCATGAGTCCAGAGCAGGGCGTGTTCGGGTACGGCTCCATGGACCTGTTCGCGGGCGACGAAGACGATGACATCTTCAGCCCGTAAGTGGTAAACGAGTAGTACAGTTGGTCTAATTGTGTCAGGTTGGCTCTAATTCTAACTGCACTGTGTGTTTTTATTTCCAGCTTTGCGTTCATCAAAAACATCCCGTCTCAGCATTCCCAGCCTCAGCTTCGAGACATTCCTCCAAAAACCAGGAGCACCCCCGAAGCCACGCTGGTGGTCGACCTGGTGAGACCGGTTGAAAATATAGATAAACAATAGTTTATTTAAAAACTAAGAAATAAACCGGTGTTTGTTGTAGTTTAAGAGTTAACTGGAGAGTCAAGGACGGTATTGGCCGTTACAGAGGCATTAAAAGTCTCCAGCCATTCAACTTTTTATTAAAATCACGAGCACTGCCCCCTCCACAATACTCCCCCAGATACTTCTGTTAATGTGCAATTACAATGAGTCATTACTTTTAGATTCTTAAAAAGGGTAAAAGACCATTTATGAATTTTGTTTCATTTATTTGAAAGCTAATGCAAATTTTCAGTTATGAAATATAGAAATCTTTAAATTCCTGTCTTTTAAAGGAGGAGACTTTAATGTACAGCTCGCTGACGGTGATTGAAGACGCCGAATACTCGTTCAACACCATTTTCCAGGATCATCAGTACAAGGTAGTGTTGTAGACCAGAATACTCTGACACATGGACTTAGGTGCTTTCTGTTTCCTTTTTTCTTTCAAAGTCTAAAAATGTAAAAACTTTTACTCCTAAAGGTCTACATGGTTCTCAGACCGTTTGTCAAAGAATTTCTCCAGTCGGTGGCAAAAAACTACGAGGTACGTGAGCATGTTTTTTTGGATTGGTCCAGTTTAGTTTATGTCCAGTGATACTTTAGCTCCCACTGTTGCTGTACATTACATTCATCCAAAACTCTGACGTGAAAACGGTGTTGTATCCCTCTGTAAACGGGACTTTTGCCTCGTCTTTAGCTCTCCTCTCTCTTCTGTTGCAGCTGTTTGTCTACACTTGTGCGAAGAGGGAATACGGCGAGAAGATCATGGACATCCTGGACCCGCAGAGAAAACTCTTCAGGTGCGTTTTCAACATAAAATATGACTTTTACATGGTTTGTACAAATTCTGCCAGTGCACATCAGAGTTGTAATGATTGGAGTTGTACGTTTTAATTGCACTGTTCACACTGGTGTCACTAACTCCATGTGAAGACATTATTATTGTGAAGTTTGTAAAAGGTATATTCATATTACTTAATTGTTACGTTCCAATAAGATTTACGTAGGAAAGTGTAACATTAAAAACATCTTTGGTGAGTGCTTTGTTTCAATTAATGTGACACGTTGTTTGAAATACCAAAAGAATTATATTCCAGTTTTGGTAAAAGGTTATTGAAATATTTTTTAAATGTTGTTGTTGTTGTTGTTATTTTTGGTTGAATGTCTTTTTTTTGGTCAGTGACACAGAAAGTCAACCAAAAAAAAGTGGAGCTTCTGTGGATTGTATCATAACGACATAAATAAATCTGTTCCCCCTCGTGCTTATATCCCGGGACAAGGACAGTAATCATGGCTCGACTCAGCTGCTCATGTAAATCTAACAGAGTGTGTGGCCAGCCTCAGGTTTTAGAGAAGATCCAGACTCTGTTCTCGACACGACGCAGACCTCCTCAGTGTTTGTGTCGGGACCAGAAAAGCTCTGTTTGGGAGCTACATGTTTACGCCTCTGGTCTCGTCTTTAGGCACCGTCTGTACCAGGACGACTGCTCCTGTGTGCTCGGACACTACATCAAAGACCTGAACATCCTCGGACGGGACCTGGCCAAAACGATCGTCCTGGACAACGCGCCCCACACCTACCCCCACCACGTACGCATCGCCCCAGATTCAGTTTTTAAGACAAGACAGGCTTTTAAGTGACCTGTAATTAACTTTTAATTTATTATTTTTTGCAGCTGATGAACACCATCCCCATAAAGAGCTGGTCTGGAGAGTCCGACGACAAAGAACTGCAGAAGCTCATCCCCTACATGGAGAAGATCTGCACAGCGGTGAGAGCTTTATGCACGAATCAGAACAGTCTTTTATATAAAACTCTTTGTGTTGAGCTTTAATGCTTCTCCAAAAACACAAGAATGACCTGTGTTTGGTGTCAACATATCTCCAACATGTGTTTTTTTATTATTACGATGCTAGTGGTGTGCTTTGATGATGCATTACATTCAAATTAATAATGAGTAAATACATAAACCTATTTTAACCCTTTTTATTAGCCTTAATATTCTCACTATAGAACAATCTACATTTAAGCTACTTTATTTTCAGTATTGTTTATGTTCTCTGGCCAACATTTGCTGAGAGTTATGTGATGCTAATTATAGAAAGTCAAATCAACTAATAATGTAATTAGGATTTTTATTGGGAGTGGTAGTGACATAAAATAAGACAAAGTGGTGAATAAAAAACAAATGGATGTGTTAAAACTGATAAACTGAAAGAGAAAGAGCAGAAGGTGGCAGAAAGTGCCATTGTTTATTGTGAATTATTGTTACTTCAAGTGGAAAGTAAATTGCCGGCGCTCATTATAGTCAAACTTGTATGGATTTGGACTTAATCTGTGTTAATGACTCAGTTCGGCCTCTTGGTGGCAGCACAGTGTGACCCGGTTCCAACCAATACAGCAATAAAACCTGTCTATTTACACATGCAACTCTTGTTTTAGGACAAATATTTACTGCTGTTGTGGCCGTTTTGAAATTCCCTTTTCTTTTTTCCCAGGTTTTTTTTTTTTTTTTTGAAGCAAAAAGGGTCTGGTCACGTGTTGTTGTGAGGACTTTTAGGTTTAATGTGGTCCTCAAAACATGAACATCTGCTCAGGTTGGAGACATAACACGGTTAAGTGTCAGATTTTATTTTCAAATGTATTAATTTGCATATTTCAGATCCTAAAGATACAAAAGAAAAATATCCACGGGCATCATTTAGTAAAATCTAATCGGAGATTCAGCAGGAGGAGGCTCTGATAAAACCTGAATTGTGGGGTTAATTATATATAGCGTCAATTAAAAAAGAATGAGCCCTTTAAAATTTGTATATTGTGCAGAATTCACTGAAAGGCAAGTTTGCGCTGGTTTTTTAAATCTACCAAATCGTGTTTTTAAAGGTCCTCCTTCACCAAACCCTGACCTTTGTGAGTCTGGACCTGGTCTAAGACTTTGTTTAGATTTTATTCCTGTTTACTGGGATCTCTTCCGACGTGTCATAAACTGTTCTTGTCTAAATCACTAAAAGGTCTTGGCTATGACTCGGGCTCTGTTTATGTGGTCTTGACTACAACAGGTAGTTCTACCTGTTACACAAATGGCATTCTGGAAGAATAAAGTCTGATTTGAAAACCTTTGGAGCGGTAGTTGAATGTGTAAACGGCAAACAGACGAGTGCTAAAACAGAAACTATTGCTTATTTAGTGGAAAATATATTGCTGTGTCGGAGCTTTTTTTTCGTCGTCTACAGAGCGCTCCATATTTGTCTCGAACTGAAGCAGGTGGTTTATCTCCCGCTGCATCTGCCCTCGTGTCCTTCCTCCGTTTTATCATCCTAATCTGCGCCGCACTTTGTTTTTTCAGGAGGATTTTCGGGAGGTGCTCAAAAAGAGGAAGGACCATTTCCACAGGCTGCTGTCCGAAGACTAAACCCTGCCCCGTTAACGACTCGAAGTGACTTTCTCGCCTCATTCCTTTTGACTCGAGCCAAAAACAGAGTCCATTGAAGCCTTCGGTGTCTTTCTTTAAAAAGGACGACATAGTATTTCAAACATTCATCCCAAAACCCCGTTCAGACTCATTCCACAAACGGGACAATAAACTGCTTCTCAGTGTATTTGTATTTACTGGAAATATTGTTTATATTTTTTATTTAAATTTATTGATTATACTAATCAAGATCTGTTATCGGTGCTGTATACTGTACAGATTTGCTTTTTATGCAATAAAAGTGACCCAATAGTGAATGGGGAAACTACTCTACTTTAAGGGTTTGAAGGTTTAGTGGTGTTTTTTATGAAAAGTAAAGAACATGGATCATTTTTATTCTGTGACAACAGCAGAAAAAGGTGGTGGTAAATATATATGCAAACTAGACCCCTATAATGTTAAATAAATAAGCAAAAACTATGTTGGAACATTGCCATAACTACATTTGGACGTGCTAAATCTTTGACTAAATTTAAATTTATAAAGAAATGTAAGGCTCAGACTCCCACTCGTCAAATCCAAACCCAATTCTGAAAAAGTCTGAAATGTAGATATAATCCTGATCCAGTGACTTGCTAATCCTTAAAAACCTTATTTTATTCTTAAATGGAACACAACACCAGATATACAGTGTCGAAGTGAGATATTAAACATTTCAGTTTCTATAATAGCTCTTTATAAATTGGATGGAAGTAATACATTTTAAAAAAGTTGGGGCTGAAAACTAAAGTAAATCAACTGGAGGAGCATTTAGAAACATTAAGTCTAAGAGTGGGTAAATAAAAGGAGAAAGATGGACAGAGAATAAAAAATGTAACCTGGGGTTTTTTTGAATCTCCCGTCAACAGAAGATCTCAAAAGAATCTGGAGTCGTCTGTGGAAGGGACAGGACGGCAGGTCAGTGTTGGGGGCTGGAGGACAAAGAGGGAAAAGAGGATGCAAATAATGGAAATGAAACATGCCCCTGGTTAGGTTCAGAGATTCAAAACTACAGTGACCAGATTTAATTCTCATGGAAATATTTACAAATGTTTCAATGCCATGCTTTACAGATGTCCACAGTAAGGTTCAGGTAAAACGCCATTCTTCACTGATTCTACTTAGACACTGCCCTTTTCAAAACGCTGTATTATTGTATGTAACCAGAGTGGTCCTTTGTGTCATTGTCCTTTTTTATTTGACAATGGTTCACTGTTCAATGTTGTCTCTAAAGGCTCTTCCTGTTGCTGAAATAATAAAGCTCACCACTTCCTGTCGAGCAGGAAAGTTCAGATGGACAAATGGAAAAGAGCAGGGAGTGGGAATAACACTGTCATTAAAAAATATATTATTACAGTTCTTTGTATTACGTGGCCTATTTTATTAAATAAGTGCAATATTCTCTAATTACCTCTTTAAGGTGCATTGTGTAAAATATTGTATATTTATAATACAAACTCAATTCCAAAAAAGTCGGGACACTACAAATTGTGAATAAAACAAAATGCAATGATGTGGAAGTTTTAAATTTCAATATTTTATTGAGAATACAACATAGAAAATAAATGTTTAAACTGAGAAAATGTATCATTTTAAGGTAAAAATAAGTTGATTTTAAATTTCATCAACACATCTCAAAATGTTGGGACATGGCCATGTTTACCTCTCTGTGGCATCCACTCTTCTTTTTTATAAGAGTCTGCAAACGTCTGGGACTGAGGAAACAAGCTGCTCAAGTTTAGGAATGGTGTCCCATCCTTGTCTAATACAGGCTTCTAGTTGCTCGACATGTCTGTGGTCTTCTTTGTCACATCTTCCTCTTTATGATGCTCCAGAAGTTTTCTGTGGGTGAAAGATCTGGACATTTCAGAACCGGATCCTCCTTCTTCGCAGCCATGATGTAACTGATGCTGGATGTGGTCCGACATTGTCAAGTTGGAAAATGCAAGGTCTTCCCTGAAAGAGACGACGTCTGGATGGAACATATGTTGTTCTAGAACTTGGATATACCTTTCAGCTTTGACGGTTCCGTTCCAGATGTGTCAGCTGCCCATGTCACACGCACTCATGCCCCCGACCCATCAGAGATGCTTCTGAACTGAGCTCAGAACAAGTTGGGTTGTGCTTGTTCTCTTTAGTCCGGATGACATGACGTCCCAGTTTTCCAAAAAATTTTGAGTTTTCTTCAAATTTTGATTCATCTGACACAGAACAGTTTTCTTTGCCACAGTCCATTTTAAATGAGCCTTGGCTCCAGAGAAAACACCTGTGTTTCTGGATCATATTTAGATATGGCTTCTTTTTTGACCTGTAGAGTTTTAACAACGGTGAAAGGCCCAGTGGATTGTGTTCACCGTCAGTGTTTTCTGGAAGTATTCCTGAGCCCATGTTGTGATTTCCATTACTGTAGTTTTCTGTTTGTGATGCAGGGCCGTCTAAGGACCTGAAGATCACGGGCATCCAGTCTGGTTTTCAGGCCTTGACCCTTACGCACAGGGATTGTTCCAGATTCTCTGAATCTTTGGATGATATGATGAACTGTAGATGATGATAACTTCAAACTCTTTGCACTGTTTCTTCGAGAAACTTCTTTCTGATATTGCTCCACTATTTTTCACCGCAGCATTGGGGGATTGCCCATCTTGATTTCTGAGAGGCACTGTCACTCTGAGAGGCTCTTTTTATTCACAAGCATTTTGCCAATTGACCTCCAGCTGTTCCTTATATGTGCATTTAACTTCTCCAGCCTCTTATTGCTACCTGTCCCAACTTTAATGTGAAGCTCTCATGAAATCCAAAATGAGCCAATATTTGGCATTACATTTCAAAATGTCTTACTTTCAACATTTGATGTTATCTGTTGTATTCTTAATAAAGTATAGAAATTTGAAACTTCAACATCATTGCATTCTGTTTTTATTCCAAATTTACAGTGTCCCAACTTTTCTGGATTCAGGTTTGTAGAAAATACTGCTCTTTGCATTTGTCTATCTTGAAAAAAAGACATTTAAAGCTTACTGTTACCCTGAAGAAGGAGCAATTACTTCCTGTTTCTGTTCCTACAGCAGCCCAGAGAGGACAAACTGAGCACTGCTGGAAGAGAAGCACACTCATGTTTCTAAAGAAGAACACATTCTTGTCTAAAAGTTTAAGTGCAATAGATTAACTTGATTTACTGTAAATGATTTGAAAAGTGAAATTACAAACCCAGACCTTTTTCCACTGGGTTCATTCATTGACAATAGCATGTCCCTTCTGGGCTGCCGTAGAGGCTCACATGCTGAAGAAAAGAGGCCTGTGAGATGTGGAAATGCAATAAACATTTTCACCTGTAGATGACGTCATGCATGACCAAAGCTCTGGTCCCAAAAATGTTCATGATTACATAAGATATTAAAAGGATTTTATATTTTATTTTAAACGTGAATAACAATTTATAAAAACAAAACAACCTAAATACATCACATAATACAAAAGTTAAATTTCACAATGTTTGTAAATATAATATACATTAATTTATCATATTTTTGTAATCTAATAGATATATAGATATACATATATATTTTTGTAATCTAATAGATATATAGATATACATATATATATTTGTAATCTAATAGATATATAGATATACATATATATTTTTGTAATCTAATAGATATATAGATATACATATATATTTTTGTAATCTAATAGATATATAGATATACATATATATTTTTGTAATCTAATAGATATATAGATATACATATATATTTTTGTAATCTAATAGATATATAGATATACATATATATTTTTGTAATCTAATAGATATATAGATATACATATATATTTTTGTAATCTAATAGATATATAGATATACATATATATTTTTGTAATCTAATAGATATATAGATATACATATATATTTTTGTAATCTAATAGATATATAGATATACATATATATTTTTGTAATGTAATAGATATTTGCTCTGTTTGAGAACTGTCCTCAGAGACATAACGCTGAGATAAATAAATGCGTATTACAAATTAAAAAGTGTGCATTTTAGTTCGTCCATAATCATTACTGGATATTAATTCCTGCTGAGTTTGTTTGTCAGTGACTTTGGATGAACTCTGAGCGCGCTCTTTACGCAGTAGCAGCTCCACATCCATCTTCTCTCTGTGTGTTTTTGGAGCAGCCCCGGGGTTTACTCTGAAGGGTAAACGTTTAGTGTCCTGTTTAGACAGACTCGTGTTGGAGACGGATGTGCTTTGGTGGATGTGAAGGTAAACTCACAGTAAGTACCACTGCCGCTGACCCCTCCTCCTTCTCTCCTTCTCTCTCTTTCTTTCTCTCGTCCTTTATTTGCTCCATATGGCGTTTGACATGGTACCCAGGGGAGAGAGAAGAAGGGGAAAAAAATACTCCTGTGTGTGTGTGTGTGTGTGTGTGTGGGCGGAGGAAAAGCCTAGTATTTTGTCCGGTCCTGAAATTTGATTCACAAGTTCGTGATCGTGGAAGACAAAAAAGCAAAGCAAAGCAAAAAGGGGGAGGGAAGAAAGACTGAGAAGTGAGCGCGGAGGATTGTTTTAACCGCGAGAAATACTTTTTAACCTCTTCATCAAGTAAGTTCACTTCTTTTTATTTTATTTTACTCATTATAAATCAAAACAAATCAACTATCTAACTCGTCAATTACCTTTGAATGGAAAGAAAGATTAAGATTTCAAAGTGAATGCCTCAGTTTAAGTTCACGCGCAGGGTTCAAATGTTTGATTTATCCAGGTATTCGCCAAATAAACTAGTCCCAGGACCCACATACCTTTTCCTTTGTGGCGTCTGCACTGTAACCTTTTCATTGGGGAGAATAGCGGGGATGTTTTTTGTCAAAGGGGGGAGTGGAGAAGGAGGGATTAAGCACATTGTCCCCCTTCAACGTCTTTCTTTAATCCACAAATGGACAAGATGAATATTCGAAACCCCGCTTTGAAACGCAGCACACGATGCGCAACATTTCTTTTGTTGGAGATATAAATACTCGCCGGAGCTGAAAGTATGCGTGCTGCAGACTGAGCGTTGGGGATTTTTTGGATCTGGGCCAAAAATCCACACGAGGATCGCTCCCAAAGTTTCAGGCACAGTCTTTGAAGTTTTGCGTAAAAAGAGGCGTTCTGTTTTTACGCACCTTTTACGTGTTTTTAATGATTATCGACTTCTCTTTATGTTATTAGCCCTAACAATCATGACTGTAGGTGCTAACTTTTGACACTTAAGTGATATATTTTTGATAAAGTAAGGAATAAATAGGTCTTTTTTTAAATAGTATCATGGTTGAGTCCTGTTTTGAAACAAAAGGAGACTGAATGGATATTTCCTAGGATCCAATCAGATGAGTCGACTCTGCAAATAAACTTAAGGTGTGTCCACAAACAACAGGCAGCAGGTGAAGAGCTGTATTTGACCCTACAGCAGCCGTTTAGACTCCATTCAGACCTGACGTTAAGTCCGGACAGAGGGATCCATCGAATGTGGACAGTTTTAATCCAAGGAGTGAATGGAGTAAATGCGTCCTGAGTCCGGATGTACTCAGATCTCTGTAGAAGAGTGATATAAGCCCTGGCTCACACCAGGAGACGTCCTACATCAATGACATTGTGATTTTAATCCAAAGCAACATTCACAGGAGCAGCGTTTATTCAAGACCTAATTATGTCAGTCTTTATTAATAGCAGTGCATTAAGGACGCAGCCGTGTCATTTATTAGATCGACCAATGAAGAGAGACTAAACTTTAGAGAAGGTTGAGCCTCGTTTTCAATGGGACCAACCAAAAATCGTCCCAGGGGTTCTCTCCCGAATGTCCCTATTTCTAACCAATTCTTGAGCCTGTTTTTCTGTCTGAGCGTCAATCACAGCGTTACCATAGCGATGGCATTATTGATTGGTTCTTAAGCGCCAGGATGTTGTCCTTCTCCAGCGTTCACTGTTGGACCATCAGCGAAAAAGAAAGTTGTGACGAGCTCCAGGAACAACTCAAGAGTCTGAGAAAAGAACCTGTAATGAATGTACTGCGTTTAGTAAAGCTTTATGTTTATGGTTTTCTAAATGTTTACTGATGTTGTGCTGATTTTCTGCGACATTATTTTTGTTATTGAATTTGCGGGAGAATGAAACTGTCCTGGTTTTTAGGTAAGAACAGTCTTAATGATGTAGTTAAAATCTGTTCTAAAATCACAAAAGTCCAGCAGAGGGACCTCCTTCTGTAACAGATTCTTCAGAGGCCAATCCAACTCGTGCTTCATCTGGACATGTCCTAAAATGTAAATACTCTTTGTTGCCTTTGGGACATTTCTATGTTTTACCAGATTTTAAAATTTTCGTGTTTTAAATTCTCAGTATTCTCTTTATTTAATTGAGTTTTTATTAATCCTTTCGCATATTTAAGACCTTATTTTATATATTTTTCCAACTGTGTGCTTTATGTTGTTTGATATTGTGCCTATTTGTTGTTTGTTTCCGTACTCTTAAACTAATTGCCTCTTGTGGAATTAATAAAGTCGACTGAAACTAAATCTGAACCAACTCTTTCTGTCTCAGCATGAGTACGTTCAAAAGTAAATGGTCGATCTAAAGCAGGTGTGGTTATGGACATGAATGTGGACTCGAGGTCACGTGTAAATACCAGGTTTGAACAAATCAAATGGAGCTGGTGTAACATATGGCTTCAGAGAAAAACAAAGGATGGAAAGTGCAAGGTTTGAAGGAGGCCATAGATATTAGCCTGGTAGGTTTAATGTCTATATGACGTTATTGTACATAATGTGTTTAAGATAAACTTCTGGGACAACATCTTCACAATATTTAAGAACATTTTAGATCCCAGGATGGTCTTGCTGAGACTGCTCGTGTAAAAAAAAGGAGCTGGCTGAACCCCTCTCGGACAGGAAAGGAACTGTGAATGAAATACATTTTAACCGACTCGTTCACTACGGATTAAAGGACGTATCTAAACTAAACGCTGGACAAAATGGACACAATTATCACAAATTTGGATAAAGTTTAAAATATGGACAGTGCGCTTTATTACATGTGATTGGAATGTAATGTTTTGTGTGAACTTTTCGTTGTAAAAGTGTAAAAAGTATTGAAAAAGTTAAAAGAAACATTGAAAAAAGGACTGACTTTTTTAATTTAAACTGAGGCAAAAGTTTAATTAACAGTGAGATTAATCTAAGGTTTTACCGCCAGCTGCTATAAACATCCACCAAATGCAATTTCCTTTTGTTTAATCATCATAAAATAAACCAACCACGGTCATTGGTGTGACATTTAAAGACTGTCGAGGATCAAAGGTTCCTGCTGCTCAAGTCAAGCCTATAATATCCATTCACTCTGTCCATTCACTGACCTGTTGATGATGGCATTACGCAGCGTTCAGGTCGTTCTAGTCCAGACTTTAGTGCCTTCAATTCAGGAAATCAAATCAACAAAAGACTAAACCCAGACTGTTCTACTTTTGGATTTGTTTCAGAGGCTTTAGACAACATTTGGGGCTTTATGTTCTTGTATTACAAGAACAGGTGAGTTGTGTAGTGTTGGGAATTTATTGGTGGCAGAAGTTCAGATTGTGCAGCATGTGAACAGCTATGGTAGCCCTGGAGGGACACGCTGTTGAAGAAGTCTGATGGTGACGTTATACATTTATAAAAGCCATAACCTTCAGAATATGTGCTGGAAAAGAAACACGAGTGTATAAGACAATGGCAGGAGTGCTACTTGACCAAAAAATAAAAAGATGTGTCACTTTGGTGCTTCAGTCTGAGGCTCTTTTTTCACATTAAAGCAGGACGCTGAGGCACTCAAGGAGGTGAACAGATTATTATTTATTAAAACATGCTTGTTTAATTAAAAATGCTGACGCGTTTCAGCCTCGAGGCCTTCCGCTTTCTTCTTCAGTTTATTTTACTTTTAGTTACAGACAATAACTAAGTTAGGTCCAAAAGTAAAGCTCACCGAGATTAAAAATGTTTTGAAAGTGTTCCGGTCAAAACAGCAGCATAATCAGAAATGACATGATAACAGTTCAACAAGCAAGCACACATACATTCATGAGCGTTAAGAGTCAAAGCGAGAGCATTTGAAGAGATCTCAAAGAAAGATCTCAAACACTACAAGTCCAGTTTTAGACCGAGTCCAAAGTCATGTAGGGGCGAGTGTTCGATGAAAGAGCAATAATACTCATCGAATCATTTTCAGTTGATTAGATGAGTTCTGGTGAGATACACGCTGAAGTATCTGTCAAACCAGGTTTCGTTTCATCCTAAAACATCCTCTGATGGAAAACAAAGGGGCTAAGACATTATTGTTACTGGCTTTTTAATGTCTATTTGAAAATACATCTTTTTGCCATTTTTAATGAAACTTTACTGTTACTTTCTGGATGCTCTCAGGCTGCGTGACCATGAGCTCCTCGGGGCGACAGGCCTCCCATCGGCAGAACGTGAAGGAGCTCGACAGCATGAAGGAGTCCATCAGCGACATCATCAACCAGCTGCAGGACATAGACCCGGCCCGACTCTCCTTCTCCCCATTCCTGGACCTGGACACGCAGATCTCGCTGGCGCCGGTGTCGGACAGCCCCGAGTCGTCAGTGGAGGAGCTGCACTCGTCCTCCCACTCGGTCTCCGGCTCCCAGCGCTCGCTTGAACCTCCACCAGCGAACAGTCAGCACAAGAGTGAGTTATGATGCTGCTCTTTAGTCTCTGACAGAAACAGAAATGCTATAGTCGTGTCCAAGTTCACAGTGGAAACAATGCGCTGTGATAAAACGACAGCAGACGAATGATTCTTTGTGAAACGGTAAAGATTTATTTGTTATTTATGGTAAGATTGTGGCAAAAGTGACTTGAAAGATTATATTTAACCAGATAATCCCAATTTGAGATCACTCTTTTTTAAGAGAGAACTGGTCTCAACAATCGGTAAATCACATAAAGCACTTACACAAAGATAATCTGGATTCAATTGACCTCACCAAAAAACTTCAAACTGTTCCATTCAGAGGAGCAGAAAACCTAAAAGCAGTTTTTCTGTACTCTGGGCTCAGTAAACTTCAGAACATCAGTCGAACGGAGGCTGTGATGTCCGGAGTTTGTGTTTAACAAAGATGACAAAGTACTCGGGGAGTTTGCCTAAAAATACTTTGTAAATAAAAACAAACCAGTGAAAAAGTGAGCCTGTAAAGAAGACCAGTTCACTTTGGAATAGAGCAGTCGACAGTTTGTTATAAACATCAGGGCGCCATGATCCACAATGTCCAACATGTTTAGACATTGCACAGGAGCATTCATGTTAAAAACATCTCCATAATCAATAACAGACATAAATGTAGATTCCACCAGCTTGTGTTCTACAGTAAAGCAAGATGTCTATAGTAGTAAATTTTGGCTTTTCTTTCAATTATGACAAAATGTTTTTAGTTTTTAGTTTAATCAAAGAAACTAAAGGAGCATTATGCAGGCTTTGTTCATAAATAAAACCTACGTTACCTCCTCATGAGTGAGTGCTGTCAAAGTTCAAACCTAATGAAACTATGTTCTGATGCCTTTGGTTGGATTATCACCTGGAAGACTGAGAATTTTTTCAAACATTGACAAACACAGGGATGTTGAATTCTTGTCCCTGCACTCGCCAGACAATAAACAGTCTTTGTTGCTTATTTTTCCTATTTACATTAATCAGTGTGAATCCAACTGTGCAGTTATCATACAGGCTGGAGTCATGTTAACACTAGTGGCTTTTGATCGTTTACTGAAATGTGCTTTGATTTAAACAGGCCTTGCCCAGAGCCATCAGCGTCCCATCAACAACAACGTCCCAAAAGAGCCACAGTCGGAGCAGACAGACAACCACCGGCCAGTTTTAGCTGTTTCCAGTCCCGTCCTCACAGCCCACGACCCGGAGGCCGCCACAGAAAACTGCCTTGGGTGTCCCACCGGTCCTTCCTCTCAGGACGACACCCCCAACGGCACAGACTCCCCGAGATGGAGCCCCGAGTCGACCAACCAGGAGGGCACCACCGCGGACGAGGGCCGTCCGCTGATCAGCCCGCCTCCAGAGAGCGTAGAGCTCACCCTGTGGACTTCAGAGGGACCCCCACAGAGTTACGAGGCCCCAGAGGAGGCTTCCAATCGAGGACGGGGCTGCTGTTGTCGATGCTGTCGGTGTAAATGCTGTCAGAGCGGACGGGTCCCGGCCTTTTTCTCCGTCCTGGCCTCTTTACTTTGTGCCGTTGGGATCGTCTATGCACTGTATTTCCACGTCCCGGTTAAACCTCCCAGATTCCCAGATGTGACCAGTCGCATCGTCTTTACCTTGTGCTGCTGCGCTGTGGCCTCCATCCCCGTCCTGCTCGGTACGTGCCCAAAAACACCCGCACATTCACAAATCCAACACAGCAAATAAAAAAGTATGTAAATCCTGTGTCAGTCAACCTTGTGTCCCATTCATTCTCCAGTGACACGTCCTTTTTGCTAAGGTCCTGCGTTCAGTAAAAGTCTGACCGTCTTTTAGTATGACAACACAAGTTATTTTTTTTGTTTACAATTGAGCAGAAGTGAAAAATGTGACAGAATAGGTATTAGGTGTGATCAAACATTTAAAAGTACATGGTTAATTGATTTCCCGTAACGCTGAGCTGTCCCATTTATGCTTAATCCATTACACATGACCTGTTTTTTTTTTTGAACAACAAAAAGTCATCTACTTTATCACTTTCAAATCTTTTATTTACACTCAGCTCAATAAGGAGGCTCACATCCCACTTTTCTAAGGCTCTTTTAGAAAACCAATCACTGTCTGATCCAGAAGACAAAAACACAGAAAAGCTGATAGAAAATGAGAAATAATAAGCGACTTTTGATTTATGAACATTAAAGTGGTACTGAAGCGAACACGATTTGTTCCTTTCTGTTATAAATGCAAGATTGTAGTCTAAATGAATATTTGTAATAATTATATAATAACTTGGTTAAAGTCAAGTAAAAAGAGTGTTTATTGAAGACTGGGTTGGAAATACTGCTTTAATAATGGAGTAATGCTGTTGCAACAGGAAAAATATGAAACAGGCCCATTTTGATTCATCTTTAAGAAGCAAACGACGTTAGAAGTCTCTTGGTTTTAGTTTGGTTTTGCAGAAAGTGAAACATTATTCTTGTCTTCTTGTACAATTATGTGTTTCCAGATATTGTTCTCTGAAACATTTGACAAGTTATTTAGTCTTACTTTGTCTAGAAATAACTCTTACTCACAGTTATGCATTTGTTATTATGTTCAATGCTTTATCTAATCATTCAGTGAAGCGACATATGCCCCTCCACGTTTAATTTAAAAGCTACTGAAGTCGATGTCGTAAATAAAAGTAGTTCCCGGTGACATTTCCAGATCAGGACATCAACTGGCTGCTTTGCCGAGAAATGCCTCAGCGTCTTCTGTCCCCTTTCATTTTGTTCTCCCTCGACCTCAGCGCTGCAGACGTTTCCTCGGGCCTCGAGACAGAAGCATAATTTCCTCGTGGTGCACATAGTTTTAAATGGAAACTGCAATAAGACGCCGGCTGTTCCCCGTCTCCCGGGCTGCGGCCTAATTGTTTTAGATTGTTTTAATCCTTTCCAAACTTGGGACACGAAAAATACAAAGGGCAGGTGAAGAAACGACCCAAATCGAACCCAGACGGTTTTTAGTTTTAAACTATTTGTCAAAGTCACGACTTGATGTGAGGAAAGAGTCTTATTTCAGGACTAATGCATTTCAAGTGGGTTTACTTCAACACTGACAACAACCTAACCTACTGAGCTAACATCCATAATGCTACTGTAGAGCAGAGGTGTGTACTTGAGTAGAAGTACAGATACCTGTGTTAAAGGTGACTCTGGTAAAAGTCGAAGTACAGATACCTGTGTTAAAGGTGACTCTGGTCAAAGTAGAAGTACAGATACCTGTGTTAAAGGTGACTCTGGTAAAAGTCGAAGTACAGATACCTGTGTTAAAAATGACTCTGGTAAAAGTAGAAGTACAGATACCTGTGTTAAAAGCGACTCTGGTCAAAGTAGAAGTACAGATACCTGTGTTAAAGGTGACTCTGGGAAAAGTCGAAGTACAGATACCTGTGTTAAAGGTGACTCTGGTCAAAGTAGAAGTACAGATACCTGTGTTAAAGGTGACTCTGGTAAAAGTCGAAGTACAGATAGCTGTGTTAAAAATGACTCTGGTAAAAGTAGAAGTACAGATACCTGTGTTAAAAGCGACTCTGGTAAAAGTAGAAGTACATATACCTGTGTTAAAAGTGACTCTGGTAAAAATAGAAGTACAGATATCTGTGTTAAAAACAACTCTGGTAAAATTATATATACCTGTGTTAAAGGCGACTCTGGTAAAAGTCGAAGTACAGATACCTGTGTTAAAGGTGATTCTGGGAAAAGTCGAAGTACAGATACCTGTGTTAAAGGTGATTCTGGGAAAAGTCGAAGTACAGATACCTGTGTTAAAGGTGACTCTGGGAAAAGTTGAAGTACAGATACCTGTGTTAAAGGTGACTCTGGTAAAAGTTGAAGTACAGATACCTGTGTTAAAGGTGATTCTGGGAAAAGTCGAAGTACAGATACCTGTGTTAAAAATGACTCTGGTAAAAGTAGAAGTACAGATACCTGTGTTAAAAGCGACTCTGGTAAAAGTAGAAGTACATATACCTGTGTTAAAAATAACTCTAGTAGTTTTTAACACAGGAAGTTTATGGATAATTAACTAATACTTTGACACAGTGGAGGTTACTAGCCTTTGGGGGTCAAGTGAGAGCAGCTAGTGTTAGCGTTAGCTCTCAAAACCTTGTTCTCCCATAGCATTGCTCAGGTTGTAAACGGACAACCTCAAAGAGTTCATTTAAATACAGCCATGGATGGTTCATGTCTTTATTTCTCCATAAAGCTGCTGAAGACCCTTGCAGAGTTGTATTTGTAAAGAAATGCTCTATAATGACTCTATCATTTCAGAAGACTTTTTACTTTTAAACTCTTGAAAACACACAACACAGACAGTCTGTAAAGGGATCTGCGCCCTCTAGTGGCTAAACGTTACATAGTGTTGCTTTAAGGAGGGCTCTCTTCTGATTGGATAAAATGTGACGGGATACTGAACATTAGAGTTTCCTTTTGTTGCAAAGAAGACCCGGGACAACCACACTGCTGTTGCACAAAGTGAGTTAAACAAACTTAGTTTAGTTGTGGAAAAAACAAATAAATAAATGTAAACCGGGTAACTTTGGGTTCATTTGTTTTATGATGCTGTCTCATTGTTAAAGCTTCACTACTGGGTTTTCTTATTTTGTCCCTGTCACTCCTGCTCCTCTTTTATTAAAAATATAAAACCGGACCAAAAATACTAATAACACTAAACTGAAGTTTAGAGATTAGCTTTAGCTTAGCGACTTTAGCGTCAGGACGGCAATTAACACTATTTGTCCAAGTTTTAAGTTGTCTCCATTTTCTCTGTTGATATTTTTCTTTTTTGAGCTGTTTCTCTGAGATAAAAAAAACATATTCAGCTGAAAATTCACTTTATCGGCAGCTATTACACTTCCTGGAACTTCATATGACAGCCTGCGTCGACCAATGGGGGCACTCCTTTTTTGAGCATTTGATTTGTGCGAAAATTGATTCCTGGAAAGAGATTTTCATCTAATAAAATCCTCTACAATAAACAGTAAATGGCATCATTTCTTCTACAAATTATTGCTTTTACAACATACTATTTAAGGTTTAAACTATTTTCCCTCAACTAGAAGAAAAAAATATATGTACAGCCTGTTTAAGTGTTAAATGTTTAAATGTTAACACATGTAAAATCAAAAAGATTTAACTTAGTGGTCATCCCAAAGTCAAAAAGATCATGGCAGCAACTAAATGAGAAATCTGTTGCTGTCAGACCAGATCAGATCCTTTCAGGAGTTGCTCAACAGTGAGTTGTTTGTGGAAAATGGCTGTGGTTCAACTCTTTAACCGTCTCACTCTCTGCTCTCTCTTCTATCCCTCGCAGCGATGCTCGTGGGTGCGCTGTGCCAGTTCTGCGCTGGCTCCTTCGATCTGCAGGAGTCATTTCCCACCAGACGAGCTGTTCAGCAGCTGTTCGTCACGTCATCCCTCGAACTCTTACTGCTCTACGCCCTCAACCTGCTCATTATGGCCTCTCTCATGCCTCAGGAGAATCTGAAGCTAGTGCCTGTAGTGGCCGCCATGTTCGTTTTAGGAAGGTAAGGCTCAGAGCTGACCCAGATGAGTCTGGACTTAAATCAGTGTGGCTTTATTTAAACAGCACCTGTAGCTCTCACGGGACAAACAACAAAATATGAGACTAATAACTTACACTTTGGTCAAATAGAGCATATGAACTTCTGGATATATAACTTTGACAAACTCTTTTGGATGAAGAACAAAATGTCTTGTACCGTAAAATCCAGATGCAATGGAGTGTGTCCAGAGAGAAGACTAAGATTAAATGCAAGGTCTGAAGGTGGCCCTAGTTATTTCTCAAAATTTCTCAAAATGTGTCTGGTAGCTAAACGTCTCCTGTTGAGGTTAGTTGTCATTATGTTTTTAACAAAATAAGAGACTACGGTTGTCCACTTTGTACCTGCCATTAAAGAGATTATGTTTAGTTTAGACTTTTTGCCATTAACATTTAAACAAGGACACTGCATAATGCAACAAAAACAAAGCAGAAAGAAACTCAAGATAACCACAACAAGCCACATTCACAAAACAGAAAAAAAACATATTCCTGCCATTTTAAATATTTAAAAGTATTACATGCAGGAGTTCCAGAAAAACTCTTTAGCCTCCTTTACTTTTCTCCTGTCAGCTGTGATTTTCTGAGAGCCACTCACGGAAAAACGTCCTCTCTATGTTAAACAGTAAAAGGTTGTGTAAGGGTTCATTTCTCATAAAAACCCTCCATATTATACTTTAAATTATAATTATTCCTAACACACCTCTGTAGGATCCTCAATGTCTTACAGAAAGTGTGCCGTTGTTGTCCAGACGCTGAAATGTTGCACACTGTCAACAAACCCGTTCATTGTTTTACAAAGGTTTTACAAAGGTTTATCGCCCCAGTTATAAACCGGCTGGGGGCTGTTGCCTGGACACTGCCCTAAACAACAGCACCGGGCCAAACCAATAAAATGGTTAATCACACACTTCCTCGTGAAGCTTTGAGCCGAATGTGATGCAAACACACTGTGGTGGTTTGTGGCCGGTGTAGTTAGTGATGGGGGATTGGTAAAGTCAGCTGTCTGTGCCGTCTCTCGACTTGTTTTAGGCTCTACCTGTACCTGCCGACTCAAACATTCTCGGCCGACTCCGGTCTTTCTGTGAGGAGTCTGCATGTCCTCCAGGTGTTACTCTGACTCTACACCGTCCAAAGACATGCATGTATAGGTTAATTGTCAACTCTAAAAGGCTCCAGTCACCCACGACCCCTACCCGGACTAAGCGGTAGAAAATGAATGAATGAATGAATAATATTTCCAAAACACAAAATAAATGGAGGGGCTTATTTTTTTTACACAATGTGACCTCAGACCTCTCCTAATTTTCTGGATTACCAACTATTGAGGGCTTAATTTTCTTCAGTTTTTTTATTTATTCATTATGGAAGAGTGAGATGAGAGAAAAAGCAGGATATACCTCTTTTTCCTCCATGTCCTCTCGTCTTGCTCTACCATTGTTCCTGTCTAACCACTGTCTATCAGAAAATGTTATTAAAAAAAAGTGATACTTTATTGTTGTGCACCAAGGACCTTCTCCAGATTCATAACCCGTGTCTTTGTCATGGAACTGACTGAAGGATTAGAATTTAATGTGGATGGATTTCAAGACTGAGAAATAGGATTAGCCAGAAAAAACTCACCTGAGAGAACATTGAAGCTGTTGATGTTGAACAAAATATTAAAATAAACACAATTGTGGATAAAAAGGCTCATAAAGCACATGATATATTTGAGTATATTGTCAGATTAAACAAAAGCTAGTCAAATATCTCTCTCATTTTTTTAAGATTGTTTAATATTGCTCTTATCAATTTTTTTAGAGGTCATTAAAGTATAAAGAAAGATGTTTTTGAGCTAACCTTTTATTGTTTAACTTCACAAATAGCTGGTCAGTGGGAAATTGAAGCTTGTCATTGAGCTTCCATTCGATCTAATTTCCTGTTTTCTCCACAGACTTGTTTACTGGGTCAGTCTGAACATGTGCAGCTCCTGGAGGGGCTTCGGCTCTGGTCTGACCCTCTTCCCGCTCCTGGCCGCGGTGGCACTCAATCTGTTCCTCATGTACAACGCGCTCAACGCCAAACAGTCGCTCTTTGGCTCCTAGACGCCACGACTCCTCCTCCTCCTCCTCTCCCTCGTAAAAACCGGGTCACTACCCTCTTTGGCCCTGTTCGAAACTTCAGAGACCGAGTGGCAACCCAGACTTCCTCCTCCTCCCTGAAGACATCATGGATTCACAGTGAAGGGCCGAACTTTCTTCTTTCCAGAGAAGGAGAGCAGAAATAGCCCATTCCTGTGGTTGGCAGTTCAAAAACAGCTCCACATGCTGCTGCCACAATAGCATTCACGTCTATAGAAAAGCTGTTTTTACGAGGATTCGTGCTAATTATCTGAAATGCACAAATGCTCGTTGTCCCCGATAATGTTAGAGGAGGTGGTCTTTGAACAATGCTGTAGTCTTAGACATTTGTTCTTTTAAGCTTTTCAAGTGCCTATATTTAATGTTTGAACACACAGTACTTCAAAGCTCTGTGAAAATAACGGATACATTTAACTTTTAAAGGAGAAGTAAGTACCATTGTATTTTTGGTAAACTCTGCCCATTTTTATTTCTCTGTTATCCACAACAGTGCTCCTTTACTGAAAATAAATGCTATGACATGCTATCTTTATCACAGACTGCAAACCTAACCTACTGAGCTGACAAACACACATGTGGCCCCTGTATAACATACAGCTCTGTACATGCTGCTGGGTTTCACAGCCACAAAACACTCTTAACTCTCTTCATTTATCTGGGCTTAGGACTGGCACAAAGGTGCACTGGCTTGTGACCCCTTGTGGCTGGAAACACAAACAAAATCATAGTTAAAATACAAGTGTGTGTGATGTACAAGTACAAGTGTAGGAAAATAGAAATTATACACTATACTGTACATACTCTATTAGGAATAATGCATGGTATGGCTTCCTTGTTTCTGATTGGATTAAAGAAGGTGAGATAAAAATTGGAAGTGGAATAAGAACAGACTCTGCGAGCATTTTAGCCAATGAAAAACAGACTATAATCCATTTTTATTGGACAAAACGCATTAACCACAAAAGAAATGGCAAATTCTGTATAACCAAGATCTTTTTTAGCAATTGTTAACAGGACGAACTGAAAAGTGTGTGCTGTCAGTGAGTGGGTAGAGAAATTTAGCAAGTGTCGCAATTTTCAGCTGCTCTATTTATACAAGCATTTAGGGGTGTATGTGTGGTTTTAGCATCTGTGCTTCTTCATCAAAGACTGTTAAACTGAGATCTGCCTGAAGAGATTAACATATGCATCATTAAAGCTGCACATTGACATTATAAACCAATGTCAATGTGGTGTGGCTCGGGGGGACACACTATGTTTTAACATTTGACAGACGGGCCAGGCCTGTAGGAGACTGGGACGAACAGGCCGTTAATGTCATCCAGTGCTAACAAGTAGACCTTAAATGACTCTGCTTTTTCCGTTTAACTCCCCGGCCAAGTCTTTGCTTTCTGGGGTCTTGCAGTCTTTACATTTATTCAAAAACTCCCATTAGCAAAGGCTTATTTGTTTGTATGAGAGTAAATAACTTGCTCTGGTGTTTGACTCCTGAATAAGTTGCGAGCGTAATCAAAAGTGGAAGAAGTGGTAGTTAAGATTTGTTTCTTGTCAAATATTACTTAGCCTTTGGTTGAACTTCTTGGTGGGCCGGATGAAACAGCCCCCGGGCCAATGCCCACATCTGTTATAGACCCATATACACATTATACAAATACATTTTAGGCCAAGTAAACACGCACACATAGCTCGAAGGCCAGACAAAAATAGATGAAGGCTATAGCTTCTTCACGTTCTTGCTCCTTAAGCTTTTGATAACAACACATCCATTAGTATAGAATATTGACTCTGTTTGAGACATAAATATTTAATGTCTCATTTAGTGTCTTTAACTTTGGCACTGAATTTAATGAATTGGAAATTCCACAACAGAGGGTCTATTTAACCCCTAACCTTCAGAAAAACTGTATAAGTCCAATACTTCTCCTTTATAAACCAAGGGAAAAGACTTTTATCAATACAGCTGTGAAAATAAAAGGTTTGTACACGATGAGAACAGAATAAAAGCTATTTGTTAAAAAATAAATGAAATCATAATGTCTCATTTAAATTATGTATTTGCTGTAGACAAATTGCAGCATGCCGTATGGTTAAAAACAGAGACTCTCATTATGTGATGGCACGCTCTCGATGGACTCAGATCTCCGCCCTTGAAGTTCTGGCATCATTTGTGCTGTTGATGTTGCTCGTTTGGTTTGTGGCATTTCTGACCAAACGAGAGCAGCACGAAATGAGAGGTGCACGAGCTGTCGGGATTGTAATTAAATACATTTAAGGCACTTATAAAGATGGGTCAGGTATTTATTTTTAACATGTAAGGATTACATTATGTTGATTTGTGAGAGAAATAATCAGTGCTTGAACTTCAAACAGTGTTGCCATCATGTCATTTAAAGTTAAAGAACTCTAAAAAGAAAGTTTAATGCGGGAACAACTTCTTTGGGGTCATCTTTATTGTTACAGTTTGATGTGGTTAAATCAGATTAGACTTTATTTATCCCACAATGTGGAAATCTGCACACTAATAATAATTTGCCACAAAAAAATATTGAATAGAAATTTTTTGTGGCAAATTATTAAATATTGAATAGAAAATATATGAATATCTTCAAAGTGAACAAGTGAAATTAATAAACAAAAGCAGAAACCAATAGCATACAAAAATATTTGACCTCAGACATTACATTAATAAAACTATAACCACAGTAATTACACTATACTTCAATTAAACTGGTCTCAGAGCAGCATATCTGGTAGGCTGGTATTATTTTAGAGAGAAGTGGAGAAAGTGGGCTTAAAGAGCATTTAAGTTGACTTTTCAAAATAAAGGCTGATCAGACACTACATTTACAAGGTGTCTTAAACAATACATTTATTGTCTGTTTCAAACTGTTTGAATTATAATAGACCATTTTGGATTATTGCCTGTTTCCTCAAAATTAATCTTGGGATTCAGCCTTCAGTCTCTTTGACAGTTGTTTTGTTTCTGTGCTTCTATATGGTTTATTACATGTTAATTAAAATTGCCAACAACTGTATAAAGTGTATCTAAGTATTGTTGGAGAAATTTAGATTTAATATTTTTAAATATATGTCCTTAGCCTCAGCTGGACCTGTCTATTCGTCTGTGAGAGATAGAACTATTCCTTCAGTTTAATTAATAAGTGTGTCTCTATTAAACTATTTTTAAAGAATAATTGACTGACTCCAATTAAAAGTTGGAAATCATTTTAAAGTTACCTCCAGTGTTTGACTGGTGTCTGTTTCCTGTTTGGTGCTGGTTTGAACCTTTCGAGCTTGTTGATCTGGAACTAAAGGCAGAGGGGATGTTTATTGAACATTAACAAAGTGTTGCACTGAATAATCAGTCTGCCATGCTTCCGGGAAACATAAGACTATATAGCCTCGTACGTCAACAATCAAGCCATGCCATGGTGTTTATTGGTCTCTAGACTAAACAGGCTACAGCCTTGGTGCTGAAGGAAGACTTCTATCTCTCACAGGGTGTGCTGACCTAATGAATAGAAAGGCTAAGGACATATAGTTAAAGATATTAAATCTATTTTTTTCCAACAAGGTGAACTGTGTGAGTGTGTAGTCATTTGAGTATGTGCATTGAACCAATAAACAAACTTTTCTTACATAATCAATAGGAGCAGCCAGATATGCTTCACTGGATAATTCAGATTTACCACAGCAAATAAATCACTGCTAAGCTTTGTATCTGACATGACAGCTCTATTGAAAATATTGTGCGTTATTTAATAAATGTTTTGATGACAACTTAATGGATGTGGTCTAACCAGTCGGGCTGCTGCACTCTGATTATCTGGGTCAGGCCACAAACCGAGGCTCTAAAAATCTATTCTTTACTTTGTGTCTGCTCCAAATATGCAGAAATTATTTTTAAGTTTTGCCAACAATGACAAACTCATGTTGTGTCCCACTTATTTCTTACTGCACTAAAATCGAGGGCTATATGAGACAAATAACTTTACCTGGTTTATAAAGACTAATTTGGGAACAATATTCTCCACAGTCATCTCCACATTGTGCTTTAAAGTTAACTATTCAAAGTGAGCGTGTAAATTTTGGTTATTTTACTTATTTTAGTCAAAAGAGTAGCTTGTGTAGTATTTTTATTGAAAAACTTGTGGAGTTTACCTTTTCATGTGGCCCTAGCAATAGCCTAACTGAATGACTGTTTCATTTTATGTAAGCTATGTAATTAAAATATATTTAAGGAGAAATTAATTCTGCTCTATACACTGTAAAAGTAAAGATTCTGTCTGCTTTTGAATTTGATTTATTCAATGTTAGAATTTTAACCGTTGCTGCAGCGCCATCAGCTGCTCGCGCTCATACACACACAGGAAGTACGTTGACGTCATCCCAAATCCAAAGATGGCGGCGTTGGTCGGTGAGTGATGTTTTGGCAGAATATACACTCATAAAATCAAACTTTATGATGGTATAGCTATTATGCTAGACACACTGTTTTAAAGTAAAACATTTGATGGTATATTGGACAGTGTTTCAAATATATCTGTAGCAGAAATACCCAGGTTTTATCCTCTACGCGCACTGACCTTGCAGCGTCTGTGTTAGCACCGCTGCTAACTGTGTTAACTAACAACCCAGCTGCAGTTTAATACTGCGCGTGTCAGTCTGTTTACTACACAGTAGAATTTATAGTAAACTGTGCATTCATTTAGTTAATAATATAGTATTTCTTTGTATTGTGAAAGTCATGTTTTGTAAACCCATTAAAATGTGAAACTGCACTAATTGTGTGCATAACAGTCATGTTAAAACAACTTTGTGTAATGCTATTTTTGCAGCGCCTCGCCTGGCCATGCTTGGCTCCTTTTCAACGAGGTAAGTACTTCTAATGAGCTCAACAAATTTATTTAAGCATTGTGAATAAAGTCAAAATATTGCGTCTAATCCATTCTCATTCCCTGTGTTGTCAGTATGTGAACATTGCCAACTTAATCTATCTTCTTTCTTGTAATATATTTAACAGTTACCTTTTATTTTTTTTAACAATTGTGTAAGAATAATCCTTATCAAATCACAAAATTACTCACAGATTTACACTGGCAACAATAAGTCAGTGCTTGTTTGCTCTACGTTAGTAACACAATAACAACATTGTACACTTTTTATAGTCAGTATAACCATTACTTACTATATTTTACTTGGATTACAGGCCCTTGTCAGTTTTCACAGTTCATCAGAAGAATCTGCACAACAGTGTTAAAAGTGAAGTTACATCCACAAGGTGAGTTTTCTCTTTAGTACATGTCTAGCTGCCACATCTGAAAACAGTACTCGTCAAACATTTCTCTCATTTTAACTTCCTCTGCCTCAGTGTGGTCCCTGTTCGAGAGAAGAGCACAGCGGTGGCTGCAGTCAAACCGTCAGCAGTCAGCAGCAAAGGAGAGTATGTCATCACAAAGCTGGACGACCTGGTTAACTGGGCGCGCAGGGTCAGTAGATGTCAATATTTTAAATGCATAAAAACTAAAGTTGTTAAAAAAAAGTTTAGAATAATAATTTAAAAGAAAGGTATTATTAAATCGGACTTACTATTTGTGTTAAATGCTAAGTAATTACTGAGTCTGTGAACAATCTATTTATCTTTGGACTTATCTAATATCCTATTACATATTTAAGAGGTTGTACTATCATAACTTTTGCTAATTATGTTTCTAACTTCTCTTTGCTGACCTGTGTCTGTTGTGTCTCTACTCAGAGCTCCCTGTGGCCCATGACCTTTGGCCTGGCGTGTTGTGCTGTGGAGATGATGCACATGGCGGCGCCTCGTTACGACATGGACCGTTTCGGAGTCGTCTTCAGAGCCAGTCCCAGACAAGCCGACGTCATGATTGTGGCAGGGACTCTAACCAACAAAATGGCCCCAGCTTTGAGGAAGGTGAGGGCACTGTAGCAATTTTTATTATTATTATTTATTTTATTGTTGCACTATAGCAAGGTTTGCAGGTGTCCTGGAATCAAGAAAATGTAAAATCAGGAGTCACAAACAACAGTGTGTCTGACTGTCCCAAATCAGGATGGTCCTGTCCCTCTTGCCCCTGAGCAGCTCCTCAGCCTCTTTCTGCCTCTTGTTCCCCACGTACCAGCTGCTGTCTTCTGGGTTGCCCTTGAGTATATGGGCTTGAGGTGACGGGAAAAGCATAGTCATCTAAGCATCTGGAACTAGAAGATCATTAATCAATGGGAGATTCAGGGTCTCCATGTGTCCTACCAAAATAAATAAGTTTTCCAGTTATAGAAATAATTTAGTAATCAATTTTAATTTACAGACAATCTTCAGAAAACGTTTTTCAGTATTGTGTTAGTATTTGCTTACTTTGAAACTCCACTGAATTTAGAGAAATGATCAATTGTACATTATTATACTATAAACCTTCTGATAATTTTAAGTTTGAGTTTTGGCCCTATGGGACTGATGTAGATTGTGAACTGAAGTTGTAGTACATTTAGTTGATGTTGGTGAAATGAAGGTGTGCATTTGTAAATGGAGGATATAACTGGGTAAATAAATGTCCGTTGATAAGAAAGTACTAGTCTGTATTTTAAAAAAAGCTGAAACAACGTTTCAAGTCTCACACCAGGGAAGTTGAGAAAATAGTGCGGTGGTAAAGAATAAAAATTTATATGAAAAGAAAACTCCCTGCTGCTCAGAAACACTCACAGTTATGAAATAGAGTCAGACTTCTCTCTCTGTGGGATGGCAGTGTTGAACATTATATCTGTGTAAACTCTAGTGGGATTACATCCAGCCTGTCTGGGATTGGCACAAGGCCGTCTCCAGCTGACAGGACAGATTAGTGCTGAGTCCCAAGATTGTATAACTCAAACTAAACCTCATCTTTTTACCAGGTGTACGACCAGATGCCAGAGCCCAGATACGTCATCTCGATGGGGAGGTACGTTTGCTCATGAATCATCTTTTTACCAGCCTTTGTATTTTCTCAGCTCTTTTCTTTGTTAATATTTCCCCCGACTTGAATCTTTTGCTATTGGTCATTGTGAGTTGTACCTTTGTCATGGAAACGTCCTACAAATAAACCTCACACAATGAAAATATCCTTTATTATTGACGTACGTCTCTCTAGAACATATCTACAAAAGCGCTGCCTTCTGCCTGTTTTTTCATTTCTCAGTGAAAGGCTCTTGATTGTTTACAGCTCTCGGAAGTGAAATAAAATGCAACTATACAGTACATATAACAGTAGGCTAGACTCCATCGTTCATTTAAAACCACAATAAACCTGGAACTTGGCTCCTACAAAAAGAGCTCTAACGCGGAGAATTGTTTGATTATTTTCTTTTTATAAATATTCACTTAAAGTCTTGTTTATTAGGCTTTTTTCAGTTCAATTCAGTAGATTTTTTGCATTTTTGAAATAGCTTTTTCTAAAATTTATAGTATACAAATAAAACACACACATGAAAGTCAGATTGAATCAGCAAACATCTTTGCATTTCTCCATCTTGGTCAAAAATAGATCTTTTTAAAACTCCATGGAACCCAGTGGGAGTTTTTTTTTTCTGTTGACCAGAAAGGACAAACTGAGCACTGTTGGAGAAGCGCCTTTTCATGTTTGTTTGGTTGAGCACAAGGCTGGATACTTTTATTAACTGTAGCTGTAGAAAAGAGTTTTTAGAAAGTGGTGGAGTTAAATTTGCGGTCAAAAATTATGTACTTTTAGCATGAATAGAAAACTGCTCAGATCAAAATCCTTCTTCAACAGAAACAGTAAAGTTTTTACCCAAAAGAATCATTATAATTTATTTTAATTCAAAGCTGAGTTCTGTCTGTTTTAGTTTTACTTAAATAGAATACATTCTACATCCTTCTGACTAATAAGGTAGATTATGTTCATAGACAGAGGGATTTTATTGGATTTTTATATATGAACTGTAGATATCAATAATCCGTCCCTCTTCCAGCTGTGCCAACGGTGGAGGCTACTACCATTACTCTTACGCAGTTGTCAGAGGCTGTGACCGAATCGTACCAGTCGACATTTACGTTCCAGGTAGATTTCAGCTGTAGTATATTGGCTCAGTATTTTGTAAATGTGGTTCTATTAGACAGTTGTGGATAACAGATCTGTTTCTTCGTCCACTCTTCCCAGGTTGTCCCCCTACAGCCGAGGCACTGCTCTACGGGACTCTACAGCTGCAGAAGAAAATCAAACGTGAGAAAAAGATGGCGATTTGGTATCGGAAGTGATTGTGTAATATGTATGTATGTATCTGCTGTAAATGTAATATTCCTGGTTTCATTTGGCTCCTTATCGGTGTCAAGCAAATAACTAGCTTCAATAAAGCTGCTGTTGTCATTTATTTGCTGTCTATTGTCTTTAAAACTTTTTAGTTGATCTAAAATATTGTTTGATGCTCCAATTTGATAAGAAATTGAAGAATGATTTTTCTATTGAGTTCTAGGTTCACTGTTTAGTGTGATTGCACAAGGGAGGAGGCAGCTGCATTTGATATAAACAAGCATAAACAGGAAATAACTGGCAGTTTACTAATATACATTTTCTAGGCTCTTATCTATTTATTTTTGACATAATTCCTTTTTAAATTTTTATTTTGAGTGTAATAGTTTTAATCCTGTCTCAAACACCAGGGGGCTGTAGTGTTCACCAGCTCTGACCTTTACAGTGTCACAGACCAACTATTGTTAGTGTTATTTCGCTCTGAGGTTGTCTTGCAGTCAGTTTTTTTAGGTTAAAGGTGAGCAGTGGTTATTGTATGTGAGCAATGAATAAACTATGTTTATAGAGATTACAGAAATGGTCAACTATCTACATTTCTAAGTACAGCCAGAGAAAATGAGTGGAGGCCAGAGGTGGGTAGGGGAGCCTAAAAATGTGTAACTTTATTACAAATTAATTTTTAGTTGACGCCTCAGGCCCATAGCTGCTGGGATAGGCTCCAGTCACCTGCGACCCATAACAGGACTAAGCGTTAGGAAAAACAAATATGAATGAATGTGTAACAAAAGTCTCACACTGCTATAATCACTGAAGATTTTGTAAAAACTATGGTCTGTGATGGCTGGCTCTTAACAAGTTTGCATTTGGAGCAGTCTAAAACTACTTAAAACTAGTTCCAGTCCAAGTAAAACTACTTAAAATCAATTTATTATCAGTTTATTATTATTATTATTTTATTGAGTGAGTGTTGAACATACTTGACACACAGCCACGTGAATGTAAACATGCCAGATTATTTAGGATCATTTCCATTCGTTGTCCAAACATTCAAACACCAGAGCTGTGTCACTGGAGGCAAGGAGGGTGAAGAGTCTTGCCCAAGGACATAACAGTATGAACTGGAAGAGCGGAATTGAACCCCAACCATCTGGTTATAGGACGACTAACCACAATCTATCCGGTTTTACTTTAAAGCCATTAAAACCAGTTAAGGTCAAAGTTAAAACCCTTCCAAATCCATCTAACAGTTAAAGGTCACAGAAAACCTGTCCAGATCCAGTACATACCAGTTTAAATCCATTTTAAACTGCTAAAGTCCAGTTTAAATGTATCTCCACTCTTTTGAAAGTGAAAGTAGCAGTGTTGTCCTGAAAGTAGTAATAATTATACATGGTTCTATGTTAAAATGACTCATTATTTCAACATTGCCTTTTCTTCCCTTGAGTCAGTTTCCTCAATTCCTACAGAGTTAAATTAACACGTTTTTGCAGTGTCCCTAACTTAGCATCCTAAAATCTAAAGCGGTAAGCTCCTGACTCAGAGGAAGTGCCAGCTGCTGTGGTTTCCCACCTGAGTGCCGTGTGGCACTGCGTCATCCGTTCACATAATGATTAATGTGTCCCCTGCAGGTGGTGACTTATTCCCACGTGGACATACTGTGGATAACATCTGCACACGGAGCTAAATGTTACAGCGCATCAGAGTCTGAACAAATAACGTTTTATTAAATGATTCACATTAAACATAAATATTACATTGACTGCATTTATCAGCTATAAATAAGATAATACACAATGCACTGTGGCTAGTTAATCTTAGCGCTACTGTTACATAGTTATATAGTTACATACATTAAATTTAGAGTTGGTATTTATTTAAAAATAAATAGGACTAAAAAGAGTTATTGCTTTGTGTGAATTTGCTTTGCAAGAGTAAACTAAATTAGGGCTTCCACTTTTTATAAGAAAACACTTCCAGGACAATTTTAGGCCTTTTTCTTGACAATTTACTCAATTACTCATTTACAGTCATAAAAGTTACACCAGGACCAGTTTTAATGCTCATTTTCTTATTCCTGAGGGTTCATGTGTGGCCATGACCTTAATATATGGTTTGAACTTCACTACAGCAGCTTCAGAAGGTCTAAAGTGAAATTTAAAATCCCCACTGAAGTCTTAGAGGGCATACATCTAGCCTGTTACAAACCTCATTATTTCCAGGGCACGTGGTTGTTTAAATCTTCAGGTCATTTCGATTTCTTTGGCTGAAATATGCTTTTCTTCCTTTCGGCTGCTTCTGTCAGGGGTTGTCACAGCGAATCATCTGAATCCATCTATCCCTATTCCCGACATCCTCTTCTCTCAGACCGACTTCCTTTACCACATCCATAACCCTCCTCTTTGGTCTGGACACTAGACCCTGCAGGTGTGCTACGGGGGATCACATGACTAATTGATTTTTGGGGACCTGGACATTTCATTACAGGCTTTCAATCACTAAGTAGCTTTTGAACGTTATTCCATTTATAACAGGATAAATGGAATAACTTTAAAAAGTTGGCTGCCGACTAGGAATTTCCCCACTGGGACAATAAAGAATCAGTGTTATTCACTTCACTGCCAGTGTCATAATGTTATGCCTGGTCGTAACCTTGCCCCAGTGAATGTGTTTGAGAGGGAATGGTTGTCCAACAGAGCATGTCTCTATGTGTTAGCCCTGCGATGTCCTGTCTGCGAGTCGTGAAGTGAAAGTAGAAGAAAATACTGTTAAATTCCCCCTGCTTACAGCTTGCCTGATGATAAATGTACTGTATTTATGCAACTCATAAATCTACAGAGCTACGTGACTCTACTCAACGCTGTCTGAACAGTTAACCTTTGTCAACAGTGTAGTGTAGTATTTATCTGAAACAAGATAAAAGGCCTTAAGACCAGTCAGGGATACACTGGACCATACTGCCATAAAAAACTTACAGAAGTCTATAAATACAGTTGGACGGATGTGGGTTTTATTGAAAGTTGAGGCAGACATGATAAGCTGAGGTCAGGGCTTTGTAAATAAAAGTCACTACAGTAAACGCTACACAAGGGTCTTTAATCTTTGACGATGGTGGGAGTGATCATCTTGTGGAAGGAGTAGTATTTGCATTCAGTCGGCGGTACAATGTCCATGGTGGTGGTGCTTATCTTCTCCTTCTTGAAGCCGGCCTGGAGCAGATGAGGCACCTGGGTCTCCTAAAAAAATCATTAACCGAGCCGTGGTCAGCGTGTGTCAGACAGGGTTTATCTCACAGTACAGTACACTGAGCAGTTTGATCATTAACTCTGTTACTGCAGCACGTAATTCTCAATGAACTCAATAAACCAGACTGTGATTGGTTTTACAGTGCGACATCAATAGTATTTAAACAGAAAATATTATAATATATAATCAATATTAAGTGTCTTAAAATAATTAGTTAAGTATTTTCTTTAAGTTTTACTTCACCTAAAATGTAATAATTCTTGTGATAATCACATTTGGATGGGACTCTAAACAGTTTAAAATGTATTTAACCTGGTTAGAGCTGGATTTAGACAGGTTCAAAGTAGTAATAAGTGGATCTCATGTGGTATTGAACAGATTAAAACTGGTCAAAGACAGTTTCAGAGTGGGTTTGAGTGGTTAAACCCGAACTCTAAACTGCTATAAAACCTTGGATAGGTTTTAAGTGGATTTAAACAGGTTATAGAAGGGTTTTGATAGGATTTAATTGGTTTAACTTGAACTGTTTAGAGTTTATATACCAGGTGCAACAAAGAGATGCAATAATCTAGTCAGAATTATAACCATCAGTGTATATGTTTCTACTATAATAATGCAGGTTTCTTTGGTTCTTGTTCCCGGAGGAGCTAAGACAGATTACTCACCTCAAACATCTTCTCAATGTTGTCGTATTTGTTTTTGAGCAGCTCGCCCCAGGATGTCAGGTTGCAGTAGGTGAGGATGCCGCCGGGTTTCAGAAGCCTGTGAGCGTGACCCTAAAGAGAGACACAGAGACAGAAATATTGATCAGTCCTTCAGGCTGAGCTGCAACAAGAGCCAAGTGGAGCATGTGGTGCTGGAGTACTAGAGAGCCCTCTTAGTCTTGACACCAATTTTTAAAGGCCTCTATCTTGTCTCTGTAATTTCTTTCAGTCTTGTTTCAAACTAGGAAATTAAAAACATTCATTCAAACACTAACCCTGTCCATGAACAGACTGGACTTGGTCTGGTGCTTTTGTTTTTATTATAATTCCCTGCATCTGGCTGTACATAGAAAGTACCATAGTCCAAAAACAAGTTTATCTGGGGTTAGTGTGTTACCCCAAAGAAAAAGAATGGATTATAACCATGTGAGAGTAAGGCAATATGTCTAAGATAAAAAGCCTTAGACGTGAATGTAGTGGGAAAAACTTTACTGTTCGCTATTGTAAATATATTTTAAAAGTTAGATTTTTGTCAGACTAATTCGGTTACTGTATTTTATAAACCTCCTGCTCACTTAAAATCCTGATCAGATGAAAATATCTCTACCTTAATGAAGTCAAACTGATGAGTGTGCCATTTGTCTTCGGACAGAGGGTAGGTGTCATAAAGGATTCCTGCAAAGAAAAACAAGTGAGCAGCAAATCATATATCTTCAATTTAGATAAAACATTGTCCAACATTATGATTATGAAGAAAAAGTATTTGAACACAAAAAGTATGCTTTAAAGGTACATTGTGTAAAATAGTCATTATTATGTTTTTAATTTGGTATAACTACATTAAAAAATAGATTGAAACCTCCACAGAAACAAATGGAGGAGATAAAAAACAGAAAACAGAAAAATGCTATTGGATACATACCATCAAAGTGGTTGTTTGGCAGAGTGGGCACCACCTCCTCCCAAAGACCCTTCAGAGGGACGACCTAAAAGAATAACACCACGTTTACAACAAAAGTGTTATTATCTCGTGCTGTTTGAGACGGGAAGGATATGGAAGAGGCTTTGACCTTGTGTGGCTGAAGTTTGGCCCAGTTCTCGAGTCGGGCAAACACGCCGTCATTACACTCGATGATCCAGTGCTCCTCGATGGGGAACGACTCGACTTTAGTGGCAGCGATGGCCATCCCGAAACCGATCTCCAGGACCCGCCCACCTGTAGACACGCGACAAAAAAAAGTGAGCATGCTGCAAATAATCAAACACATGATGATGAAGTCTACAACACAGTCTTGTTTCTCTCATAGATAGCTCCTTTGCTGAAAAGAGGTTAGTGCACGCAGCCAGCATTTCCACACGGGTCCCATTTGGGCTCAAATATGGGATAAGTGGGTTTGTCTGCAGTTTCCACAGTGGCCCCACCTGTGTACATTTAATTGTTAATCAGAGACTGTGTGACTTCAACAGGAGGAGAAAGAGAAGGATTCTTTATTTTAATTTTAATTATAACAAATGTTATTGTTTTCCTGAGGCAACATTCAGGACATTTACATTTCAGTTTAAGGCTCCGGAAGTTTCAGACCTTTTTTAAAGTTCTGTCAATTATAAAAAATATTTTTTATTGAAACAACCAACATATTCTGAAAATTTCTTCTTAAATGTTAAACCTCTAGGTTTATTATTTTCAGATGGTGTTGGTGTCAGGGTCAGACCATGACTGATGTCGACAGAGACCTGTTACAGACTGTTCTTAGACACATTTAAATTTACATTTAAATGTATTATTTTGCACAATATACAGAACATGTCATAAAGAAATATAAAGAAATGTCATAAAGCAATCAACTCCGGAGTTAGAAAAGAGTCTCAATAAAACCCTATTGACAGTATTTCTCATAAACCCCTCATTTGCCAGGTTTTAGACTGAAATGTAAATGCCCTGAACGTTGCCTCAGGTGAACATACAGCTCTGGAGACAAAATAAATTATAATTTAGATCAAAATAAAGACTGGGTGGTGCAGGAGATTGGGAGTTTGATTCCCCTGGGATCAACTTCAGCCACAGACTACATGTGCCTGCCAAAAGCCCGGGTAAATGGAGAGGGTTGCGTCCTGAGGGGAGAAGCCTTACTTGATTCACAAATAGATGGTCAACGTCACAACTGCTTTGTTTGTCTATGCTGTTTAAAAAAAAAAACTTCAAACAAACCCTCTAACTCTGCCTCCTTTACCAAACACTAACCTCCATGAGGACCTGGTCTAAGACTGGACTTGTAGTGTAGTTAAAAACTGCTCACTGAGATCTCTTTTGTTGTGTCATTCACTTGGTCTTGACTTGGACTCAGTACTCTCTGGTCATTACTAGATCTCAGTGCGGTCTTGAACACAGCACTACTAGAAAGGTCAGCTGCATTTATTTTCTTTGTGAGACACATATAAATAGAAATGGTCTTTAAGCTTCGAGTGTAAACAGCAGAAAGCAGCAGATACTTTGTAAATCTGTATCAGCAGAGTAAAGGCCATGTGCAGTTCATTCAAAGACATGTTGTGTGTGCACGTTGGCTCCTCTCACACTTCTTGTCTTTTAGGGTGTGAGCACAGATCTATTTTCAAAGCGAGCTAAGAGCAGCTGAGCAGGTTCCTCTGCAGATCTCTTGGCTTGTTCCCTTGAGTGGAGGAAACAGCTGCTGCGATACTCACACTAGAGAGCACCATGCTGTTCACACACTCACGTGTCCTTGAGATCGTTTGCTACACGTAGCCACAGCGAGCCCAGGCTTTCATAAAACCATGTGCTTTGGAATTACGCGACATGATTACACTACATACATATTTCATGTCGCTCAGGTCTACTATTGCCTTTTCTCTGTTACAAGTTTAAATGGTATTTCACTCGACAATATTTCACATTTTACAGCATTAGTAACATGTCCCACAAAAACGAACTTCACATATTTAGTTTGTTATGACCATAGGTTAGCAGATGTGTTGGAGATCTGTCAAAAAGATTATAATCTGAGAAAAAAAACCTTGTACTTACATTAAACTGCAGAAAAAACCTATTACAATGACTATTGTTATTATTGACCAAAGTTAATTTCAAAGCAGAATTTACTTAGTGCAACACATGTATAATAACGTAATAAAGTCCACTGCACAATAGTCTCTCAAAGGTATGAGAGCACACAAGCCTGGTTTTACAATGAAAGGGCAAAGTCTGCACCTGAGAGACCAATGTTGTGCCAATAAAAGTATCCCAGCCAAAAATCTGTCTACAGAATAACTCTAAAACTAAAAATATTAAGAGCTTTTTGCTGTTACACAAAAGCCAAACATGTTTTTAATGTTCAATTTAACACTGGCTGAATACTTAGTAGTGATTGTTGTTGAGGTGGAACTATAATAATATAATATAATAATATAGGCCTATGTTCTGTTAATGGATAGTTTCACTTTTGTGATACATATATCATATTTGTTTTAAAGCCATTTTTAGAGAAAAGGGATGTGGTAGATTTAAACATGTTATTTGCTCAAAATATAAACATTAAACACCATGATGCAAAGGATAACTGTATAAAATCAACTTTTGTCAACCTAGTGCTATTATTCCACTACATTTTCACAGATATTATAATTGGGCTTTTGTAAACAAATAATTGCAGAAATCGCTGTATCGTCAGGTGATACTATCGTTATCGTGGACAGTGTATCGGAAATCGTATCTTGTGCTTTGATGTGATTTTTACCAATCATGTTGATTATTTTTCCACACAAAGTAATATCTATACCTTTTTAGTGCCATACAATTAAAATATATAACTTTTCCTAATTGCATTTTTCATTTTCACAGATTTTACCAGTTGTTTATGAACCTGTCATGATATATTTGGGGGAATATTGCACAGAAACAGGGGTCATTCATGTAAGCCTACAGTGAAGTTACTATCTTGAAGCTTCTTTTTACCTTTGGACGCAGCGACAGTGGCCAGTGAGTGCATGTACGGAGTCTCCCATCGCTCCATCACGGGTTTGCCCATGATCTCGAGGTGCGTATCGGCCTCATTGTACCCGGCGCTCGCGTCGTGCCAGGAGGCCTTGCAGTCTTCTCCCTTTGAGAAGATGGGCTGTGCCGCGGTCGTCATGTTGTGGTGTTTAAGGCGAAGTTTGTTGGGCCGCTTGACTCCACTCGAGAAGAGGGAGACTGAGGGCCAGAGGGAGGTTATATCCAGACCAAAGTGCTGACGGGACAGGAAATTAACTACGGGTCAACAGCACGCAACAGACGTACACATACCTCAGAGAAAGGACTGCTGCGGCCAAAGATCATCTGGAGATAAGATGGTTCACTCAGTGCTTGCTTCACTTATGTCCCGTTTGAAAACCTACAAAAGCAGTGTTTCTTCGTTAGTTTAAGCCTAATATTCTGTTTAGTTTTTGTTAATCATAGCGAAGTTTTCTTTTTTTCCTGCTTCTTTATAATTACTTTTTAACTAAATCTGGGCATTTTATGATTTATGTTTATGTCTTGTCCTGTTAATTATTCTTAGCATAGTGTTATTCTTCTTACTGTTTAAGGCTCAGGACCATTACCAGTTTCCAAAAGCAGATACTTTTTCTACTTTTTGCACTCAACCAGCTGTAAGTGAAGTTCTCCTCTGTGGGATCAATAAAGTACTCTTTTCTTATATTTGTTTTTTAACTCAAATCCAGGTCATCAAAATGTGGCTGATTAAAACCTATGAAATGTGTACCCAGTATTGGCCCATACAGGATTATGAAAATACATTTAAAATAGTGAAAATATGTATCCTAATTTGTGCAAAAAAGGTTAAAATAAAAACTTTTTTCTAATGCTTTATGTGACCGACATTAATTTGGCAACAAAACGTAAAGCGGCAAAAAGTAAAGCCAAGACTTGTTCCTTTACTTGAACTATTTTTACTACGCTTGTTGTGCTTAACACTTCAACTTCCTCAAAAGACTCAATGTCAAGGTAATAGTCCATAAGATATCACTTTTATATTATGCATTTAGTTTAGAAAGCATTTGTTTATTCATGCCTGAGCGTAAAAGTGAGACCTCCTTATTTTTCAGCTCTTTGTTGAACAGCTGCCGTCAACCAATGCAATAAACATTAATGGCACATGTTACTATTGCATAACATAACAGCTGGATACCTTTAAAGCATGTGCAGAAATTAAGAATACAGCAATATTATAAAAAAAACTATTGCTAAAAAGTATCTATGTAAAAGGTCAACAGTGTCATGGGCCCGAAGTGAACTATCTCTGTTTTAAATCCACTGAGCAGAATGAGCCCCCGCGACAGTTACAGCCCTTCTGTTCGGCTCTCCTCTGACATTTGTTGGAGTTGAGCGGTAACAGCTTCTCAGTAAGGGTCCTTGGGGAAATTGCAGATTTGAATCCACCTCCCACATTCCCACCGACACTTAACTCCACGTAAGTGAGCACATTCATGGAGCAGAAACACAAGCTCTCACACTCAGCTTCACAAGTCTGTCATGTAACAACAGCTTTAGTCACTGTTATTTTCTACCTTAGTGTCATGAAGTATTGTATATTACTGTTGCAGTTGTCACATGATTTACTTAAGCCTGGGTTTTTATGTCTGTATTAATTGTTAAAGCAGTATTAAGTTAAACAGGCCCCAAATGTGATTAAGCGCTTGTTATTGCCATTAACGTACAACCAAAGCTTTTATTTTGATTTAACAGAAACAAGAAGCATCATATGTAAATTTATTTCAAAAGTTGCTCTACTGTTAAACTTTTTTTTTATATGTATACATACCTCTGTTAATGTTTTCTCCTTGTCATGCATTGAATTCCTACTCAATTTTCCAGATTTCCTACTACGGAATTTTCTGTCACTTTGCAGTTTTGCCTTTAACCAAAGCAGTAAGAGAGAACATTACATAATTTACCTCCAAGAAGTACATCCTATAAGTTCATCCCACTGAGAACGTCTTCTCACCTGGTGCTTTGTTCTTTCAAATCCATTTAACACAGTGACAGTCTTCTAGCTGGGTTCTTTCTTCTGATTAAAGGTGACAGGTCACCAGAACATAGAGAATACTCGGTTTGTTTCAAACCAGAGAGACATTTAGAGCCAATTAACCCTTATTTTTCAAACACAGTTTATCCATATTCATACACAGCGTATTGCACACAGCGTTGGTAACATTAGATGGTTGTTGTTGTGTGCTCTGAGGGTCACCAGGGTCAAAGGGCAGTTGAAGACTGTTTCCTAAGGTTACCCAGCTAATGCTATATAACAAAAATTATATTAAGTGACGACAATCACTACAACAAATGCAAAAAAGATAAATGCACTTGATGCACCTGCAGAAACAAATTAATTCTGAGATTAAAGTCAGAATCCTTTACCATATATATCGTTACTATAAATCAGTAAAAATAACTGAACATTTAATTTCTGCTCAATGTCTTTTTCCAAACTACCTTCTGTGTTTCTTATAGTTTTCAAACAGAGACTTTTTGGGTCAATGGCTCTGATCCTTTTTCTGACAAGACCTTTCTTTGTGAAGAAAAGGTTAAAACCCAAGCATCTGGACTCAGTTTTCAAGGTGAAGCCATTTTGTCTCTAATTCCAAGAGACTTTATCAATTCTGAGATCAACTGATAAGAGAGCTGAGATTATATCTCTAGAGGGAGAAACTAAACCTGATGGACAAGGCTGTTCTGGTCTCATAGTTCTTAGCCACGAAAGGTCAATCTGACTCCTGATGTGAGAGTCGTTAAAGCTCAGGTGAGTCGTTAGTCACACTGTTCCAGGTGTTGTTTCAGGTGTTGTTGTTGTTCTAGAGTGAAACTGTTCTGATTTAGGATTCAGAACACTGTTGTAAATACTAGGCAACATGAATCTGAGTCTCGCTCCTCTTTTCAGAGAACACCTGGCCGAAAATTCAAACATATCTGTCCTTAAAGGAATGTCCTTTCTCTTTAAGGTGGAGGTGGACTGCAGATTCAAGTCCAGGATTGTATCTTCTGTGCTGATACATCCTAACTGTAACTGCAAAAATTACCAATGACAATAATTTAAACCAAAATTTGAAAATTGAGGAAGAATAAGTTGCTGTCGGGAGAAAGTTAGCTGCAATTGATTTAACCCACTTTGCTCTAACAGCGACTAAAAAAAACTTTTAAAAAACAGAGCTGTGTAGTTTATGGGACACAACAAAAAAAGAGTTATAATGAAAGTGGCTCTCATATTGAAATTGAGCTATTTTTGAGATCAACAATCTCGGTGGGGAATAGGCCTACTAAAACCTTCTGCTATAGCCTAATAGAAGTAATTTTCTCCCTGTGCAGAGCCTGTTAAAATGCGTGACCTCATCATTTTCCCTTTTCAGAAATATTTATAAGATAAGAGATAAAAATACAAACATGTTTCCAGGACAAACTCTGAAAGTGAAGGTGAATTTATCTGACGTTCCCAAAGTCTTCTGGGAGCTGTGCAAATGTTCAGGGAATACCATTTAATTAGTGATACATTTATTGGGGAACGTAAACTACACGTTTGACTTTGAGAAAGAAGAAGTGTGACATTTTTTTCTTCAATACAAGAGCAGTTTCAGACCCTTCCACAAGTGACGTCACCAGAAACTGCACATGCTCGACGGTAATGGCTACCGCACCAGTCAAACTAAAACCAGTAACTAAAACCAGAAAAAGCAAACATTTCCCGACAATAAACTGACTGATTGTCTTCTATTTGACTGATGAGAAACAAGTACAATGAAATAGTACAAAAAAGAAGAATATATTTTAAAAGTTTTGATTTAACATAAGCACATCAGCTGTGTACTAGCAGTAATTAGCTGTTCAGACCTTGCCTTAGAGTTTTGCATTCTTCCTGAATAAATTTGAAAATAGATCTGTGCTCACACTGAAACTGTGTAGGCTATAAATTACCCCTTACTAAAGCACATGGATCTTTTAGCATTTAGCCTTTAGCTTTTGTCGCACTAATTGCCTTAATAAAAAAATAAAAAATAGAGCTAAATATTGAGCCATTCACTGATGTTTTCTCCCTTGGCTCTGAAATTAAACATGTGTCATCTGTCTGTTGTCATTTGCCAAAACTTTCTCTTTTTTTAGCTAATTTTTTTTTTGGCTAATACTTATTCTGTCTTTGAAACTGTGTTGCCTGCAAACAACAGTGTTGGCTTTAACTGAAGGCACCTAGCTTAGAAGTGTGGCTTATGTTGTTCATAAACACTAAAATGGTCTAGAATGTAAAGTTGACATGAATAATTAGATTATCACTGACAATTTTAATTCCTAACTTATTTGTTTTTTCATGTCTTACCTGTTTTGAGTTTTTGAGATTTTTTTTTATGTGTCAATGGGATGTAATAATTATTGAAAATAATTCTGTATTTGCATAAAAACAGAAAATATTTTAGTAAATTAATTTCCCCAAATGTTTTTGGTTTTTTTTTAAACACAACATACAGCAAAAGATATGTAGATTTTTTGTATAAACTTAAAGGCATCAAATAATCATATCAGTAATGTAAATTTTTACAGCCTACTGCTTACAGGAGGACTCTTTAATGGCTGGGACATTTTTATTTGCCTGGAGATAAGCACATCCAATGAGGCTCATTTCTAGTTTTTGGTACAAACTTTGATATTATCAATACACCTGCAGCAGAGGCCAGTATAAATAAGCTCCCATGTTTATATATAATTGGTCTACTAATGCATTAGTGCCAGTATTTCAGCATGTGTTTCTGAGCAAAGTAAAAGCAGCAGTCTTTATCCAGCCAATAGGAGAGGGTTGAGTGTCTGCAGAAGTAAAAGGCTGGCCGTGCTGTGGGCAGTGTGCCTTTAAAGCCCGCTGCTCCCGCTGCGTCGTCATTGCGCAGAAACAGTTTAAACCAAAAGCGGAGTGACCTTCTCGGCTTCAGTCTGAGTCTGAGGCAGCAGAGATCAGCCGGTCCACTACCGCCCGCTTTAGCCTCAGAAATGAACAACAACTTAGTCGGAGATGAAGTCGGGTAAGACATGTTTATCCAAACTGTTTACTCTGGAGCCGGTAAACTAAAAACGTACTGCAAATTAAAGTTGACGTACTCTCGTGGGCTGTCATTTGAGAGCTAGCAGCTAAAGAGCTAAGCTAGCCTCTGTTAGCTCGTGGACAGCGAACGAAAAGTAAAACTTGTCTAAAAGTTGCAGAGTTAAATGTGACAGTTTATTCTTTCCTAAAAGTGAAGTCCAAGGGTCTGATCTAATACAACATTGTCTGTCATTGAGTTGTACAGAAGTGGAGTTACTTATTTGGATGATGTTTTAGTTAGCTCTAAGCAGCGGGTTAGCTTAGCCTCGGTTTGCAGTGAAGCCGAAGTCTCCTCTTGACTTCTCCAGAGCGAGGACATTTAGCGGGCATCCGCTGAAGGATGCGGCATCCCCCTGTCCCCACAGCCTCCGCTAATATTACATCTACAGTTTACTCTATACTCCAGTACTATTAGAAAGCGTAAAAAATGTCTTAAACTTTAACTGTAGGGTGTATTAAACTGCGGTGAAACTCCGAGTCCCGCTCCCAGCCTCAGAGCTCTTTGTCCGGCTGCAGAGGAGCGAGCAGCCGCTGAGCCCCGAGCTCCGGGACAGGGCTCAGAGCAGCGTTAGGTCCTGGGCTCAAAGGACATCCCTTTCACCAAAACGAGTTATTTTTGAGGAAAATGTGCTCTGGAGCAGCTTCCGTATCTCTTAATTAGCTGGGTTTTGCTAAATTCTGTGGGTTATACCCGGTGTATCTTACGTGGCAGGCTGTTTATCAAAACTGTTTAATTTGGAGGCCAGGACTTTTCAGCTGGGTTCGGACTTTTACATTAACTGTGTAACACTGTATGTGGAGGTCTGTGTTCCAAAGCAAACCGTGGTAAATATATGTTACTGTGTAATACCAGAGCACTTGACACTGTTGATTATAACCTACCCGGCCTACTAAAGTGTTCACAATACATCTTTGTGCAGTCATTTAGATCTGTCACTGGTGTAATCCGTTAGTTGAAATTATTCCGTCTCTTTTCAGGAAACTTTTTGTTGGTGGTTTGGACTGGAGTACAACACAAGGTGAGTCCATTAAACTTAGAAACTACCAGCATTGATTTATATTGTCTTGAAAATGATACACATTGCTTTTGTGCACCGAAAGTTTTGTGTAGTGTGTGATGAATCCAACAAAACCCCGAGGAATAAAACTGTCAGTTGTAAATTATAACCGTTATTGAGAAAATACTGTTCTGTATTGTCACAAAAAGGTCCTGGAATTGTCCTTGAAAATAGATAGTTAAAAACAGAGAATAATCCCACAGATGCGTCTGGTTAAACTGGGACAGGTTACGTACAAACACTGCCTGAAGTTATAGAGATGCTCAGAGTGGAACAGTGGGATCTGTCTCGTTGTGGGTCAGAGTTTTACTGACGACATTGAAAATAGTTGTAATGGATTGAACAAGCTTCCTCCAAAACATGGACATATAGAGTACATTTCTGTTTATGGACCTTGATTAAAATATGTAAATGTACTTTTAAATGACATTGCCCTGTTTAAAAAAAAAAGTGTAAAACATTTGTATTTAATGTGGGGTTGCCTGTACATTATGAAGAAGGCTTTTTTAACTATATGTATGCTATAACTCTAGTTCTTACATTTCTGTATCCAGCAGAGTGCGTAAGAGCATTTTATCTGCAAATTCACTTGTAGTGAATAAACTTCATGTTTGACTTGGGGCACAATAGCTCAGGAGGTAGAGCAGGGCTCCAATAACCAGAAGGTTGGTGCTTTGAGCCCCCCCCACACACACATCCTGTCGTTGGGTCTTTGGGCAAGACACTTCACCGACCTTGCCTCGAGTTTCTGTGGCACTGGGAAGTGTTGGTGGTGGTCTGAAAGCTGTTGCCGTGTTTGTCCATCAGTCTGCCCCAGGGCAGTTGTGGGTCCAGAGGTAGCTTATCATCTGCTTACCAAGAAGGCTACAAATATAAATGCATGTCTTTCACCATTTATTAAAATTATCACCATGTTTTACGCTCACAGACCTTTCAATGTTGTTTAGTTTGAAATAGCTTTTGATAAACAATTCAACAAAGTGTATGCTCTTCTTTAAAGCCACTGGGAATTGGAAGTTTGAGTTTTGACCATTTAAAGCTGCTGTAGTTTAAGTGCTGACCCTCAAAAGCTGCTGTAGTTTGAGGTTTGATTCTCTGAGGCTGCTGTAGTTTGAGGTTTGACTCTCTGAGGCTGCTGTAGATGAGTGTGGAGCCTACACTTAAGTCCCACTAAATAAGGAATTGCAGAATAAAACGGTTTGAACTATAGAGCATTTTTTTCATTGATGATCACAAAGTGTGTAGCATTAATAAAATGTGTGCTGATTGCATCCTTTCACTCTCAGTCCACTTTTCCATTCAGTTTTTGATTAAGTCATTCATCGTTTGTGAACATCATCCTGTTCTGAAGCCCAGTTTGTTTAGCCTCTCTTTGGTCGCTGTGTATTTTTGTGCCGTGTCTTGTCGGTGTTAACAGCTCGCTTAAACATTAAGAGCAGAGCCACAGCGCTGGGTAACTTTGAGCTCGTTTCTCCGCTGATGCCCCGGGGCTTTGCAGCAGAGAGAAAAGCAATTACAATATCTTTGCCCCAATGCAACTCCTCATTTGTTTGAACTTGCTTTGGTCTCTGTGGGCATGTTCAGGCCTTGTGCAGTTGGACCTAGATCTGGTGCTGTGTAAATTCACTCCAGGACAAAAGGCTGACTAAGACGAGATATTGGTAAGATTAAACCCTACCAATATCATGGAAAGGATAATTAAATTGACTAGACAGGCCTCTGTTCCTTTTTTAAACTGTGTTCTGCCGTTCTGTAAAAAAATTGACATGTCTAGTGTAACATTATGTACACACCACAAAAGCTTTTTGGAAAAAGCTCTAGGTGAACTCAAAAGCAAATGGGTTATTTACATAAACACAAATGCAGCCTACTACACACATGCTGTTCTATGGGCTATGCTATGGATACGCCTAATACACAGTGGATTTCCTGCAACACTGAACTGTCCCATTTATGTTTGAGGCATCTCAATTTGTCTCACACCTGTGATTTAATACCTCCTATTGTGGGATAAAGACCTGACCACTTCATGGTACTTTTTAGATTGAAATGAGACTTACGAAAAGCAGTAATATTCCAGAACAAAAGTTATCTTAAAAGAGAGCTTTTGGGGGGATAGAAAGAAAAAAAACAAATGAAATGAGGGCCAAGCAAGGACATGAAACTCTATAAAGGCGTTGATTTATGTAGGTGAAAGAGGTATATTCAAAACAAAGGTGGTGAGCTGCTGCTGTGTTTTTGAGCTATATTCCTTTGTGCAAGTTGAATGCGTTTTTAATTTGCTCATTCATCCAAGCGATGGCAAGAGGTGTGTCTTTTAATGCTGTATTTTACTGTTAAAATAGTGTCTGAAAGCCATAAATGACAGACCTCCTTTTTAGAATATATTTAAACAATGTAATTTTGTTGCATTGTAATAAGTGCATTAAGTATTTGTTTGTCTTCCCTTTTTTTTTTTTTTTTTCCAGAAACATTAAGAAGTTACTTCTCGCAGTATGGGGAGGTTGTAGATTGTGTCATCATGAAGGACAAAACAACAAATCAGTCGCGAGGCTTTGGTTTTGTCAAATTCAAAGACCCCAATTGTGTCCGGACGGTGCTGGAGACAAAACCACATAATCTAGACGGTAGAAATGTAAGTATTTTAGTCACTAAATAAGATTCACATTTGCTCCAAGTTTGTAACATTTATGCAGATTGTATAACACGCACTTTACAAAGACACTAATAATGTCTTACCTGCAAAAATAACATTTTACTTATTACAGATCTTCCTACAGGTGGTAAAGGCTTTTAATGCTGCAAGATAGAAGATTGATAGAACTAGTCCCCAACGCAAAATAATTAGTAAGCTGCATAAGTTACGGTAACGTAAGTAACGGTTACAGTTGTAGTGGAAATGCTTTGAAAGGATACTAGGACCATTTCACTTCACTTTTGTGTTTTTTGTTGGAATTGGATAAAGCAAGTTCACAACTTGTTTATCGTCTACAAATTGAAAAATAACTGCCCAGCTCTAGCTGACATTAATAAATCTGATCTGAATAAACACAATCTTGAACCTTTTGAGTTCAGTAAGAACAAAGTCTTAAAAGTGAAAGTAAAAAGTCTTTAAACTTCTAAAACTGCCTTTTGCTTTTAATAATTAGAAGTTCATTGATTTTTTTTGGCCACAAATTCCAGTGTTTCTTTTTTAATCAGACTCTGTTTAAGCCCGCCATAGTTTTAAAATAAACTTTAAATCTAGGTCTTAATCTAAAATAAAAATACAAAACTTAATGGAAATATGGATAAATATTAAGGTAATAGATATTTCATTTATATTTAAGTTTTATTTTTAAATAAAACTTAAAAATGTCATAAATGATGACGTTTGGTGTTTGACCTTGTTACTACAGTGTTCTACAGAGCCTCAGAGTAAGTCTTTAGAAAGCTCTGTATTCAAATGTATGTGCATATTATAATTGTCATATTTTTTTTATTTTTGAGGTGACCCATTACACTGAGTTGGGTTCACTGGAGAAGAACAACTTTGAAGGTGCCTTTTTGATTTGGGTCTAATGTCAAACGTTTTGTGTGTGTGCCGTCAGATTGACCCGAAGCCGTGCACTCCCAGAGGAATGCAGCCCGAAAAGTCTCGCACCAAGGAGGGCTGGGTAAGACGAGCCTGTTTCTACAGCTCTTTCTCCTGGAATAAGACTTGACAGGCTGTCCTTCCTTTCTCCTTGGACTTTATTATTTATTAGGACATGACTTTGAAATCAAAATCCATTTTCCATTTCAACTTAAAGGACTGTATTCGTTTATAGTGTGAAGATGGAAGGATTTACATTAGTTTTAACAGGGTTCCATAACAAAAAATTGGAAATTAGGAGTTGTTCTTTCTCCAAACAGTAAATGGTCACATTACCTGCCTGTGTTTACAGATACAACATAAAGAATATTTGCTGTAGCTCACACTTTACAGAAACCTTCTGCTGTAATTGTAAAGTTTTATTTTAATAAGTTTTGATGCATCAAAATGCACCAAAATGCAAACATGTACTAAACCATTTTATGCCTTGTCTAGTCACTAAACAGCTCAATATTTAGTTATATTTCTATATTTTATGTTGATTTTTAGAATAGTTTGTGACACATTTGATATATTTATCTGTGAGCAGAGACTGTGAGAACTACTGCAGCTGGTAACAAAGAAGAAGATGATGAGAAAATCTTTTTATTCTGAGCTTCTGCAGGACACTTAAGGGTTCCCAAGCTTCATGGAAAACCTGGAACTCTCGAGCATTTTATTGAAATAATGTATTGTCCTGGGGGGTTTTTGTTAGCCTTTCTTTTGATGAAAAATTGCCTTTTTGTGAACACATTAAGAGTTGGGTTTAGGTTTTGAGTTGTAGTTTAAAACAAAGCGAGGAACAATCATTATTGATGCGTTATTGAGAAAATAGTTTAGCTGAACTGTAAAGAAAAAGTAACAGTGGAAAATGATTTCTTAAAAACACAGTAGAGAAGGGAAATGTCTGAAGCTGTGCTCTCTGATCTGTGGAGACTAGTGTCTTCATTGACATGACATGTTAAGAATTATATCCCAGGGCAAGAGAAGAGCCTCATTTCAGCTGCACTGTCTGAATAGATGTCGGCTAAGTGGCCCCCTCCCACAGTGATCCTTTAACAGGCTCTAAAACCCATACACTCCCTGTTTTCTTTCAGAAGGGCAGCAAAGCTGATAGCAATAAATCAAAGAAGATATTTGTAGGCGGCATCCCCCATAACTGCGGCGAGCCTGAACTCAGGGACTATTTCAATAGATTCGGAGTGGTGAGTATTGGCAGCACAAAACACAAGTCAGTTCATTCTCTGTTTGATTGTCACGTGACTTAAAATGTGCTCTATATTTCAGTTTAATGAACTCGGGTCTAGTGGGATGGGAGAGATTTGTGTTTCTAAATTGAAGCAGAATATTTAATTGCTTTAAGGACAGACCTTGCCTGGTTTTTCTAAATGGAGTCACTGTTTCCCTTTTGTCCCGTTCAAGGTCACAGAGGTGGTAATGATCTATGATGCGGAGAAGCAGAGGCCCCGAGGTAAAAGCTGATCCCGTTTTCTCTCTCAGCTCTTCATACCTCACCATCTTAAATCTCATGACAAACTATTCTGGCCCAAAGAGAAATATCCCACACAGACATTAAATTAAACAGTTACTTTCATTGGTTAAAGTTTGATTTGTTTACGATCATGTGATAAGAGACGGAGGAGAGGCAAACACACGAGCACATACTGAAATTCCGTCAAAGTTCCTTGTTTTTTTTTTTTTTTTTCCCACTTACAAGTTGTAATGTTTCCTACAGTATTTTGTTTAAACAAATGGATGCAAACATTGAATGCTTTTCTTCAGTGGATTAATGGAGAAGGCTGTATGTATTTTTTTAAGTGTACTGTATATTTAAACAGATTTCAAACGAAGAGTACATTTTGTTTTTTTGGAATCCCATCTCCTTTTATCCAGCCAAACGAGGGAACTCCTTTTGTGTGTCATATCCACAGTCAGAGCAGAGTGATGAGGCTTTTTTTATTTTTTTTATTTTTTTTTATCAATGGTTGATTTTTATTATTTTTTTTTAAATGTTTCTCTCTTTCTCATTGTCTGACATTTTCAATAAAATATGACCTTTTTATGCTCCATGCCAACGTAAAACAAAGTGTAGCATGTAAAACCGTAGTAAAGTAAAGAAGCTTAGGTGAATTCAAGTGAATGCTAGACACAGTTAATATAAATAATATAAATGGAAAAGTTATCCATTTGTGTTTTAAATGATTTGGAAAAGTTGAATTTATTTTTAAGGTTGTATTTTTTATTTTATTTATTTGAAAAGTTATAGAGAAGAAGGAAAATAATCAGTGACGTGTATATTTAGTTGCCTCTACAGCATGGAGCCATATGGATGTTAGTTAGCTCAGTAGGTTAGGTTTGTTGTTTTGTTTTTGATGTTCTAGACCATACTTGACTGAGGTAAATAGTCGTCTGTCCCTACATTCTGCTTTTCTAATAGAAAAATGCTGCCTTTAACGCCACACTGAACAATTCAAGAAATACAATAGGAACTCTTGCTCCTCCCAAACTTAGAACTTGTTTGATAGAAAATCGAGAGCCGTGAAGTAGGTTACAGAAAGTAGGTGGCATCTGCCTCAAACGAAAAGCATTACTGTACTTTATCACAACGTCTCACTGCTGGCATATTCGGAACAGATTGAATTTCCAGAAGCAGATTTGTCCTTCGAGAATCTTTCTTCAGCCGAAGCTTTTGTTCTGTCAAAGTCTAACTCTTTTGCGACTAGAAAGCCACTTAAGAGACGTCCGCACCCCCTTTTCTTCAGTTTACTGTAACGTAACAAACGAGTCGATCTAAAGGCCTACATTTATTAAAAGTGCATTTGTCCAAAACCCCACTCGTCTCTTTTGGGGTTAAACCAGAATAGTTTGTCATTTGAATTTAATGTGATGTTTTACACCCATTTAAAAACCATACCTTTTTATCTTAACTATTGTAAAATTAACTGTAAGCGTTAGATATTGAACATTTGGAGTAAGTTTTCTTTAGATGTAATTTGATAATTTTGTGTGAATATGAAGTATATACAGTAGTATGTGTTTTCCCATATTTATAAGTACTTTTGTAAGTAAGCCCTTTCTATCTTTCTTTCTTCTGCCCCCCTTTTCCTTGTGAATGGTTTGAATGTGATTAACCGTGTCTTCTTTTTAAGATTTGTCTTTTCTCCTTTTTAGGTTACTGTGCTTTGATCAATGCCGCAGAGATACAGGCCAAATGTTAAATGACTTATTAATGTTTGCCTTGACAAAATGAGTGTGTACTGAACTGGACTCAGGTCTGCTGTTGACATCTCAAGTTAGGTTTTTAGCAACTATTCTACTCTTAATATAATGGGTAGGATTATATTAAGGTTTAAAGTGTGTCAATGTCTTAGTCACCTTCAGACCTTTCTCACTTTATATGTGGCTTTAAATACAAAATTACTTTAAAAACACTTATTTTACTCTATCATACTGAGGAAAAGCGGGCTAATCTTCTGTTTATTACCATACAATACTAAACCATGGCACTTTAAAGACAATGCAGTCTGTAAGAAATAAAACTACCCCTGACAACAAACATTAGCAATAAAAATCATTAAGTAAATACGACTAATAACTTGCAATAAAAGCACAAATGCATTAAATCATGAGTTAAAGCAACAGGAGGACAAGTCTATGTCAAACTGTTAAAAGCTACTACATTCTATTAATAAGTACTGTCACTTCCTCTTTATGTGATTTACCAACTGTTAAACCATGAAACCTAAAGCTTTTCTTTACTGTACATGTTTTTTATAAATACCCATGGAAATAAGAGCCTTTAAACGACATGCTACTCATACAGAGTTTTGTCAAAAAAAATATAAAAATACACGGCACAGATGTAGGAGGCAGGATACATTCACACCTCCAGTGACTACATCCAGTACATGCCACACAGGACATTATTTATGACACATTTACAGCTTGCATTTAGACTGACCACAGTAGATCTGTTCACTCTGTTCGAAATTTAATTATAAATTCACACTGACGTTCTGATAGAGCTGCACAAGGTATCACAAGATGTGTAGATCCTTGCCATAATAATTAACAGATATAAAGAGCTGGGCACTGAGGCAATATTAGAAATGTTACTTTTTTTTCCTAAAGATTATTTATTGCTTTCTTAATGTGCTGACAATGGACTAGCATTCAAGTAGTTTTCTAATATTAAAAACACACAACTAAACAAGCAAGTGACATTGTGATATGTTGCCTTTATATTGGTAAAAACAATAAAAATAATTATTATGGGCCAGATTATGTTAATAGGACCTTGTGCCTCTTGAAGTATTTGGTGTTCGATGAATTTCCCAGCCCCAGATACATGTTTGAGCATCTCACCAGTTCAGGGAAAAGAGAACATGTCGCTCTATCAAACTGTCCCCATGTTACCATTTTATATTTAGATTTTGGATGGGTCATTGACAGATGTTTTTAATAGCAATCGACCAGAAGTGTTGAAACGGTTGGCGTGATATTAGAGGTCTCTCAAAAGTGAAAGATCTCAAAGGATGTTTAATTGGATTCAGGTTAGGTCCCAGAGTAAAAAAAGACGAGCTCTCAACCCAGTTCTGCCACAGGGGAAAGTTAATGTACTCCTAAGTAGATCACGGCAGACTAGGGCAGCCTCTTATCACTCTGAAAATTTACTAATTGTATAAACCAGTATATTGTTCAGTTTGTACACACGCAAAAAAACCCCCCAAAAAACTCATCTTTGGCCTTTATCTCTGTGTTTCTGTTGTGAGCAATATTTTTAAATTGTCCATTCAGGCTTATCCCGGCTGTCTCAAAGAATAATTTAATATATAAGAGTAATCCTTTAATTTGGGAAAGCTTGGAGAAAGCTTTAGCCATTCTACGATTTGTGTTTTTCCATATTTTTGTCATGCATTAACAATGGCTGCTGCGAGTGTGTGCTCCACAGCAATTTTTACCAAGGGCCAGATCAAGGCGGGGTTTGGATGAGACGGCATGAAGTAACACAGCAGTAATCAATCATCTGGCAATAATTGACTGGTTTAAAACAAATATTCAATTTAAACTAACTGGCTGAACCAACCTTTTTAACATGTTGCAGTCAATCTGCACCTCATCATCTTCATAACTAACATTTCTATACTGTCCCACAAAGGCAGAGAGCAGTAGTAACCCAGCTAAGATCTGGGTTAGTTTTAAAAGTAGCAAAGGGTCTTCATCTTTATTGTCCCTCTTTTTAAAGTTTAATAGGATTAACTGATATGAAAGGTGGATAATGCAAAGTCATAAACTGCATAAATTAAGGGGTTAAAAACATGGAATTACTCAAAAGATAGTCTCCTAAATTTGTTGAAATGTTTACTTGTCACAAAGACATGTTTTATGAATTGAATTGAATGAATTTATGTGATTTTTTTTTTTTTTTTTTTTTGAAAAGCCTTTAATTTTGTCCGGACATTTAGGTTAGTTGTTTTTAGAGTGTATTACCTGTAGAAGACTGTTTGTGTGGACTGTAGAACTGGACAGGCTCAGAAAAGCAGTGTACAGGTGTATTCAAGTTTTTGGTGCGTCTAGTTTAATGGGAGATGTGTTTATTTTTTATTTTTTTAAGCATTTTTGCTGAACAAAAGGTATGTACTTTAGAAGTACACTAAAAAGAAATGTTATTTATGTTTATTTTTTTTACTGCCACAGAATCCACTAGTACGCAAAACAAATGACAACTCATTAAATAATAGACTTTGAATCTTTAATCTCCAAGTAATGTACCTCTAGAAAACTATTCATATACACTTCTATACTGCTTCTCAGTCTGGTCAGTTATTCAGAACCACAGAGGATAATCTACAGGTAATACAGTAACTATGTACAACATGACACTGCTGGAAAAATTACAGCATATCATTAGCCCCGGGAAACAACATTTTCTTTTTGTTTTATAGTGATGTATTCTTTCTTTTTTATCCTTTTGACCAAAGAGAAGGGAAAAAAAAGTGGGTGGTTGCATGTTCTCGTGGGTTAAACATGTCCCACTTCAGAGATGTCAAAGTAAAATATGCATAAACGACAACATTCAGAGAAATTTTAAGCATTTATTTTGGATCAATTAATATTTATTGAATGTCAGTCTTATTAGTTGACAAAATATACAAAAGGCCTGCTGCACTTTGCCTTTGTAGAGCAGTAAAGTGGTGGAGCAGTACAGTATTATAGCAGTATAGTACCTACATATTCACTGCTCTGTAAAGAAAATGCACTTCAACCCACAGGATTTTAGGCTTGGATTTGTGCGACTCTGCGACGTCATCCGAACCCTCAGCCTTGACGGACCCTCACTCTGCGGAAGCCCAATACTGTATCTCATCTTGTGTTGTCACAACCCCCTGCTACCTTGATTCACTCTTGGTCGTTGGCTAGGTTTTGGATTTATTACTTTCGAGGCCGAACAATCAGTGGACCAGGCTGTCAACATGCATTTTCACGACATCATGGGCAAAAAAGTGTGTAGTTGTAGTTTTATTTTACCCTTCGAAATGAACAGAGGCTTGGGCGACCAGTGACTCTGTTTTTACAACCAATTATAATTCATTCAGCAGCTTCATAAACTGTAGTCCTATTACAATAACGCCATTGACATTGCATTGACCTCTATTGTTAGGTTAGTTACTGCAGTTATAGTCGCCCAAGGCTTTGTTTAAACTGACCACTCCTTTAGGATGTTATTGGACATTTAAATTTTCACAAACCCTATTCATTTTGTTGGTTGCAGCAACACCTCCAAAAACTTATAACTGGAATAAACCTGAATAGAAATCGCCTAAAGGACTGGTCAAACTACTTCCTGTTTCTTTTGTATTTTCAGATGTTTTGTTGGTAGGTCACTTACTCGTCAACATAATTTAATTTTTGCATTTTTTTTTTTCCTAAAGTTTTATATATATATTTATTTATTTATTTTTTAAGGAAAAAAAATACTGGTGACCTCATTTAAAGAATCTCCATACTGTGTCAGTCTATTAAAATTGCCAAACAATCTAAATGCTGCTTTGTATCAAGACGTAACATTTGCAGGCACTAGTCACAGAATAATATTGACATACTCCTTTTGTTTGTTTTAACACAGTGGATGTACCAGATGGATAGGGTTTATCACACAAAGACAGTTCAGATCAGTGTCAGGTGAGCAACAGGAGCAAACAAGGATGTTACTATTTAGTACACTTGTACATTTAGCACATTTACTAAGAATACTTTCAGTTTGAAGAAGCAGAGATGAACAGTCATTATTGCTAAGAGCATACAAATGTGTAGTGTAGATTCTGTTTTGTGTAAAGCTGAGCGATTTCCGTGAGCTTTGGCTTTCGTCTTTTTTACAGTGTGTCGGGTTCTATTTGAAACACTCTAAAATCACATGGTGTATGCTCGGTTTAAATGCGTAACTGACTTTAAACAATCAGCGTTCTAAACGGTTAACATAAGTAACACTGAACTTTGTTTGAATGTGCTCCATAGAGGATATATGGATATGCTCTGTTGCCAGGAACAATCCAATTTTCTCTTATGATGGCCGACAGAGGTACCGTTAAGTTCTATGGTTGTATAAATGAGGACGAGACTAAAAAGCAGTTGTATGATGCAAACACAGGCATGTAAATCCCGTCTATGTAACCCACACTTTCATCAGTTTTTGAAGTTGGAAAAGCCTTGTTAGTGTGTTTACAATTGGCCGCATTTATACAAAACAAAACACAAATCCTGTCATTGCTCCCGACTGCTTCTTTAAACTGGGAGTGTGCTAACCCAGTGTTGGGAATAAATTACCTCTCCCCAAGTATCTCATAGACCCCCCCCCCTTTCACAAAATACTAGACCACCCCTTTAAACATTCTCCCAGAGGATGCATATTAAACTAATGTCTTTTAAACTCCTCGGTTGATGCATGTGAAACTCCAAGCGAGCACTAATGATCTGTGAGCATAAGAAAAAAATATGTAATGTAAAAAATGCCACATATCCACACAGTCGTATCGTATTATAGTATGTATCTTGTTTCTGTCTGCTCTATTGTTAATGGCTACACAACTTTTTGAATTTTGTGAAGGTCATTGTGATACGTGATCCTCCTAGTGACATTTTTAGTATAGACTAGGAAATACTGTCTCATATGTCCCACACTTAATTTAGCTTGTCTACATTTAAAATAAGGCATTCTTGAGCGCTGTCCCAATCAATTGTTACTTTAAAAGAGTTATTTGTTTTATAAGTTGTTCAGTCTTGCTGGTAGGTGCTTCATTTCTTGCGCCAACCCCTTGACTTTGCCCTGGTTTCACAGAGAAATCAAGGCTTGACTTAATACATTGTTCTTGACTTGACATTATCTTACACTGGGACATGAGGGGGACCGGGAGATATGTGTTACAAAATTAGAAATTGGAGCACATCAAACTGTGCAACAAATCCCAGTTCTGTTGTTGGGGATTGTACAGAAGTCATGGTATCCATCACTCGTCGCTGTGATACCCACGGGAGAGGCGCTCAGGTAGCTGCCGGCGGCGGGCCAGGCCACTGCCGGAAACATGTGCATGTAATTAGGTCGACAGAGAAGGAAGACGGGGAGGCTGGGGAAGGTGGCTACACCTTAAAGCGCAGAGGAATTTGTGATTCGTTTTCCTTCTGCAAGGTGACCCCAATAACTCAACCCCTCAGTCTATTTCTGGTTGGCTCCCCCTTAGTTGCAGCCTGTTTCTTTGCTCTGGTTAACGGCGGGTAGCTTTGCCTAGTTACAGGGAAAAAGTTTTCTTACTGCGCACAATTATTTATTACTTCAACTCCTGACCACACAGTTTACTTTTAATAACCATAACTTGAACATCTGCTTTATTTAATGTACAATTGATAAAATGTAGTTTGTAGTTAGACAGAATTGAGTAAAATTCAGTTTGGAAACTGTAAAATTGCTGTGCCCTCACAGTCTTTGGGAATGATCTTCTGACATGAGAAAACGAGAAGGAACTGGTGCAAGTCAGACAGATGCTACAGAGCAAGACAATTCAGACACAAAGCAACAAAATAATTTGGAAATGGTTAAGGAAGCGCCCCGGTGACCAATGACGTGATACTCAATTTGGAGAAATTAGACAATTTTTGGGAATCAGTTAAAAGGTGACTCAATGTATAATGTTTATTTAAATTACTCTTTATTTGTCTAAACTGGAAGAAATGGACATTTAAAGTAGATGTCGCCAAAAAGTTCCAAGACTTCTCAATCCAGCTTTAGGTCAATTCTACTAGATTTTCTTTAATAGAATTTCACATTGTGACACAGAGAGTGAGTAATTATCAAATTTAAAAGTTCTTAAGATTGGGTGTGCTGTTCTCTGGTATTACAAATGTATCTGAGTCTCATTTTTGATCAGTTAATTCATTTGAGATATGTTTTCTCGCATTTGACACAGTATGAAGATTCCTTTTTTCCTTCAGTTTTTTTTATAAAAAAACATTTTTTACTATCTGCATGTTTACCTAATATTCTGTTAGATCTGAGATACAAATCTCTCTTTACGTCCATTCCCTGCTAATACTTATTCCAAGTAAAAGTAAAATGGCATTTTGTAAGCGTTAGCTGGAGAAAGGTAAGTCATGACCTTCATTAGATGCCTTTAATCTAATTATAGGTTAGTTCAACCAAGGACAAATCTGTGTTTCTCAGGTACATTAAACATTAAAGACTTTAAGTACTGGTGATTGGATTTTCATGAGCCAAATGTCCTGTTGTTTTGTAATATTGTAGTCCAGTGTGCCTTTGATAATTGGTACCTGCGAAACACAGTTGTAGAGCTTTCCTGGTTAGTCAGTAATAAAAATGTACATAACTGACACTGGCCCACATAAATATACAAACATAGATAAAAAACGTTTTGGCCCAAAATGTTAATAAATATAGAGGGAGGTCAGGTATATTTAGGTGCGGGACTTTAGAGGCCTGTTATTGGTGTTACCAAATGTGCCCTTTTTGTCCTTTGTCCAGGTTGAAGTAAAAAAAGCCGAACCTCGTGACAGCAAAGCTCCAGGGCAGCTCGGCCCGGGCCAGTGGGCTCCCAGGGGCATCCTGAGTGCAGCTAATGGTTGGACAGCACAGCCTGCACAAGGCTGGCAACAGACGTACGGGCCACAGGGTGAGTGGGAACAAATCCAAGAGACGAAAACCTAGATAACCTAGTTATAATCAAATGGCCGGCTTTATAACAAACATTTTGCATGTGCATTATTACCGTTTATGTTAGAGCTATGGAGGACTAATAAAATTACATTATTTCTTACATAATATAAATTATTTTTACTCCACACTTATGGCGCTCTAGAACCATGTACCGGTGCTGTAGCTCCTAGCTTATCATAACTCACTGAAGACTGTTGGACGTGTTTTCATTCAAGGCCAGACTAAACCTGAGGTCTTAAAGAGAGGAGAGGATTCAGGGCCAAGGTTAATTATAAACATTTGCCTAGAATACCTGCTTATTATGCCTTTTAATAATCACTGTTTTTTATGTTGCAACCAAATGTAGCAGACCCCTAATGTCAGTTTATTTTTTTCCCTAAAGGAGTGTGGGTATCGACGACTGGCCAACCCATAGGTAAGTGTCATCCTTCATTCTCGTTGTAATGATTAACCTTTTTACCGATTGTGTGTCTTTACTGTTGTAACTAGAAATTGATGAAAATGCAGATGCACAGGTTGGCCATGTGTCTGTGTGTTTTTCTTGACGTGCTTGTGTCAGAGTGGCTTGAACAGTGTGCAGCCAATAGACAGTTAACTGCGTGCGTTATCTCTGGCTGGTAATCGCTGAGGCTGCTGATAATGTGCTGCTTGAGACAGATGGCAGCCTTGAATGGATTCTGGCCTCCCTCTGCTATTGGTCAGGCTCTGTTTCCTATATCCACCTCTAGGACAAGACGCAGCACTCTGCAGTGTCAGCTCAGTATGAAAAGACTTAAATTGTGACTTTGGCTGGTATTTTTACCTTGAAGTACAGAATGGTGCAGAACTGTTTGTAAATGACACGAGGTATATGCATATTGGCAACACAAGTTAAGCAGACCACAATACATTTTTAATAGCCACCAAATATTTAGCATAGATTCTGCATAAACGCTAGGATTTTGGTGAACGATACCTGACTGATGACGTGTGTGCTGTCAGTGAGTGGGTAGAAAATTTAGTAACTCGATATATTAAGCTGCTCTATTTATAAGTACTTAGGCTTCACCAGCTAAAAAGTACAAGCTACAAGTCACTGGTGGCTTAGTACTCTAAGGCTTTATACTTATGGAGGGATTTGCATGCTCAGATAAAATAATAGGAAATACTGATGCCTGATTGTTGTAATGTTGTTGCTTTTTTTTTTTTTGTGGAAAGCTAGTAAGATTAAAGTGGTCTTAATGTCGGTGTTCTCATTTTCCAGGTGGATATGCCCCAGCGCTGTCGGCAAGTCGAGGAACCCCCACACAGCCCCCTTCACCGTTTAACGCATTCCTGGTGACCACCCCAGCGGCCAGCTTCGCAGCACCTCAGGGCTATCCTCAGCAGGGCTACAGCACAGCGCCCCATTTTGGTCAGTAACACTTCCACTTCTCTTTACATTTTACAGTTCATCACTTTAGCCCTAGGCCAGTGCAGTCCGGACAGGCCTTTATTTTACTGTTACTCAGGGACAGGGAGGATCCTACGTGTTATCAGAGATGGACAGCACGGCTTCCAAACTTTTATCATGGGCATGGGCTTGAAGAATTATGATAAAACCAAAGTTGAACAATGATGATAAATGGGCACATTTCCACTGAAGTGGTTTGGTTTGGGTGTGGTTTGTACAGCACATTTTTTAGAGGTGTTTGGTTTGGCAAAAGGGGTACAACTGGTAGACACCTCTCTGCTGCCATCCCAACAGGAAGTTACTGTTACTAACCAGTGGAGCTAAACAGACACGGCAATTTGTTTATTATTTGTTGATAAAGACTGCTTATCTTGATCAAAAATGAGAAAAGGGAAATGAAACAAAGATAAACACAGATGTTTTCTTAAATTATGCTTTTATTCTTGATATAAATAGGCATATACCAGAAAGAAATTGATGTTAAATAGATCTTTTGGAAGGGAGACATGAAAGTGTAGGATACTATTACGGCTTTCTAATTTTAAAGTTCATGAAATGGTGGAATAAGTGGGAAACCATGGTGGTTTTTTTTCTAATGTTAATTGTCGCAGTAACCTTCTGCTTTTTCCACCTCTACAAAGAGGGACTTACCTTTTCCAAGGGTTACCTGTACCAAACCGCATTAACCCTGATCTATGTGATACTCCTTAAGTTGAAAGACCGCGGTTGTCTGCTCTCACAGGAACTCATTTGCATCTCTTAGCAGGTTACAGTTTTGCCTCGCCGCAGGCCGACCAGTTCGCACAGGTTCCTCCTCCACCCACCACACCTGGGACTGCTCCTCTGGGCTTTGCCCCGGCCACAACGCCAACTCAGGACTTAAGCAAAGCTCCCACTGGGCAGCTGGACTTCCCTTATAGCCAGTATGGTAAGAAAAGCATTGTGGACGTAACAGTTTGCCTCCCTTTTTTGTCCTATTCAAGCTTACTTTATTCCCTCCCAAATCATTTTATTGGTTACAGATGAACCCATATTTTAAACACAGCCCTTAATACACATAGGCTTACATTCATCTACACACAAGCTTCTGCACTTGACCCATTGCTGTGATGATGCTGCTACTCCTCGTCTGGGAGCATTCAGCAGTCATTTCTGTTTTGGGGCTGGGCTTTGAAACATGAAAGGTGTTTGTAGATTTGAATTAGATCATCCTTCCTTGCAATGTTTTTTACTTAACTTGTCTGGTTTTATCTAATTTTATAATTGATATTACCAAGTCTATGGCATTGTTCATATTGACTCTCCCGCCAGCATGAAACCACTCAAACCTTATCTCTGCCTGCTGAGCTATCAAACGTTCTTATGTGCACTCGTTTTCAAACCAGAGCTTTGCATGACTGTCTGCAAAATTAAATGTTCTCTTAGAGCAGTGGTTCTCAAATGTTTTTCAGAGACATACCCCTATGTACCTTCCACCAGCACAAAGCATTTTCGGTCGGGGAAAAAAGTGGTAAAATATGAAGATGTGCCATCAGTGTATAATTTTGAACTTTGTAACTAATAAAAAAATTCAAACATTTAAAACTTATTTTACAACCCATAAATACAGGCATGGTAAATCTGATCTAATATGTGGGATTTAAACTGAATACAGTGATCAGACAAACTGTAAAACTAAAAATGTTATGTTATTGTTAGGCTTTTTCTTTCATCTTGCATTCTCCCTGAGATCCCTTCAAGTGAGAGAACGTTGTGTTTGAGAATTAGACTGCACTTTGTCTTTTTATTTTACTAGAACAACTGTTCGGTTACATTAACAGGGTTCCCAGACATTCAGGAAAATAAAGGCCTTTTTAAAACACTTGTTGTTGGGCCAGGTTAGGTTTTAATGCACTATTTCCGACCGTTCTGTGATGCATACGTCAAAGACCAAACTGTGGCGTAATGAAAAGACTAACCCCAAACATAATTTCATTCACTCTGGTGACACTGGTGATGCACAGCTGGTGTTTAAAGTCGACCTGACCACAAGTGCTCATCAGAAGCATTACGTACCATATATTTGTATTAAACTTCTGGATCACTGTTTTATAAATGAAGAGAGAATACATGGAAGCATTTGGTCTAAGATCAGGGCCATAAAGATGACATGTTGCAGTGCTGGAAGGAAGTAACCTCACGCTGTAACTGTTACATTTGATGCATATATTTGTCTATAGCCTTTTGTTCATTAGAGCTTTTGCACATCCTTTGCTTCATACTAGTTTGTTTTAAACTTCAGTAGCCTTAGAAAAATAATGCAACTTTATGTGTATATGTTTTTGTAAATCCTTTGGAATTTCTCTGATACAGTATTTGTATGGATTGGGCAGATGAGATGTCTTTATGATCAAAATATGTACATGTTTTCCTGTATAGAGGAATAAAGCTGTAAATGAAATGACAGTTAAAGACACACTGTGGTCCTGAAAAAAAAAAGTATTTCTTAAAAGTAAAGTGGGAACCCTGCATTAATTGTACTGAACCTTAAACTGAACTCGTGATATAATGATAGACTTTTGTGGTGAGGCAGTCTTGTGCCTCTGATGCTGCGTTAGTGGATTTTCCAGAGACATACTGTGTACTCAGGCAGGATTAAGAGTTTGAGACCATGCTGTGCACACAAATGGAGCCTGGAGGTTTTCATCTCTAAAAGAAAATCTAAATTTCTGTGAAAACCAACCAGTATCCACCAAAAAAAAAGAGAGACCAAGCTCAGTTTTCATTCAGCAGCCATCCATTCACTCACTCGAGCACGCAGCCAGTCGACAGGCAGATGTTCATCAAATACCCCATTCAGACTTTTGGCTGCTGAGCCTCGTGAGTATCTCTTCTGGCCTGGGCTCACAGCTGCAGTCTCGACAGGTGCACGTCTTGTTCAGTGTTTCCTGCCTGTTCTTTTTATCATCCAGCTTTGTGCATTTAGTCAGCCGCCTGTTTAGACACTAGCTTCAAAGTCTCTTCAAAGAATTTCATATCTCTTATATTTACCAATCCAAAAATCTATATCTTTTGCTTGGTTAATGTCAAAGAGCATATCAGTGGTTTTGCAATTTGAATAAGATACAAGCTTTAAAATAGTAATTAAAATGAAGACTTTGGGCGTTAAAGGGATAGTTCAATATTTTGTAAATGTGGTTCACTGAGATACCTTTGGAAAGCTAATCTATTCCCAACAGCAGTGGTAAGCACTCTGCCATTTTGAATAAGCAGACAGAACAGAGATTAAACTTAAAGTACTGCTGTAATGAGGCTTTTGACACATTCATTTAAAAACTAAATTTAAATTTAACTTCATTTACCTTTTTTAATTGTGAGATTCACAGAGGATATTTTCACAATGTATTCTAAATGCTTTAAAAATGGCCCAAATTGTGGGTTACACACAGGTCACATTGACAAATTATGTAAATTCTTCTGTTTTTGAAGTTTTAGAAGCTTTTTTTAATTATAAAAGTATGTTTTTCTGGTCCCATCAGCGTTCACCCAAAAGCCTTTATGATTGCTCCTGTCTGCTTCTCCAAAGTGGGACCTCAGTAACCAATCCGTAATTATCTCCACTTAAGACCACTTTTTAAAAAATCCTAGACTTTAGGCAGTTTTAAGTTGATGCACAAATGATACAACAAGACTTTTAATCTACATTTTTTAACTTGTGTCCTAAATGTCACTGATCATTGGTGGTGACTTCTTCTATAGGACACATTGCCCCACACAAGCATCTAGAATCACTTTTTTGTTTTCTCAGTAGAGGTGTGTACGGTATATCCTCTAGTCTGTGTGGAGTCAGTCTGGAGAACTGGACGAGCTCAGAGAAGCAGTGTGGTCTATATTGCCAGAAACAGAAACTACACAAAGAAATGTAGTCTTTTCTTATCTTACTTTTTATATGCCTTATTACTGTACATTGTTGTACTGTGAGGCATCATTTGGGGTATTGTAGTGCCTTTCTTGGCATTATGTTTCCACCCAACAGCCTGGAGTTATGGATTCTTCTGCCAATCAGCTGAATGAGCCAGTTGGAAGCTGCTTTGTCTGACGATAAAATGATGTACCGTTAAGAAACGGCATATGTAGCATTCGTTTCCCTAATTTCCTGACACCAAAGAAAGCTTACACAACTGTAAACTGCTTCTGAGTTTAACCAGTTCTCCAGTGCACACCGAATATAAACAAATACCTTTCAACCTTCTGAGAAAATTCCTTCACTTTAAGGAAGTTATCCGGGCAAAAACATATCTGCTGTACGGAAAACTCAGAAGTAAATGAACATGTGAAGCCACTAAAATGTTCACTTTAAGTCATGAAAGCCAGTTGTGTGCTGCTTCCCACTGCCACATCCATAGCAAACATTCTTTTTCTAAGTTAGTTGCTTTTTCTTTTTTAATAATTTATAGTAGAATAATTCATGTACATATCTTTCAGAATGCCATATAATAAGCTTTCTACAGAGATGAGACTGGCATGTAAAGAGTCAGGCGTGCTCACATTATAACAGGGTTCCCACACGTCCTGAAAAAAAAAAAAACATACTGTATATCTAGTGTCGTATTACAGTAACATTTTGCCTTTGGAGAGTAACACTGCAGGTAGGGCTGTAGGCAAAGAAAGGTAACTGTGACCACTGTCTGTCACTTAAAACACTCAGGACACTCTCCCCCTGCCGAGTTTTGTAATATACCCCCCTGTTGTCCTTTTGCATATTAAGTGTAGAAGTTAGGTGTCTGAAAACATAAAAAAAAAATAAATCACACCTCAGTCGCAGTGACAGTCAGTCCAGGACACAGTCTGTTCAGAGCTGGAGCTGTGGTGCATTCACTGACACTAGACCGTCTGAGTGCAACTATTCGACCAATCCCCTTTTAGTCCACTGTGACCTGATTGACTCATTAGTCGAGTAGTCATCCTGAAGCTGTCAGCCCTACTTGCAACATCTCATGTGTGCTCTTATGTAAACCAGTTTGAGTTTTGACCCTCTGAGGAGGCTGTAGTTTATGGAATTTAAGTCAAAGCAGAGAGGAATAGACAAAGAAATCTGATAATCTGAAAATGCTGTTCTTATAAAAAAGAAAAATAGTTCCTGGTAAATAATAAACTTAAAGGAGTGGGAACCCTGTGTAAATATTAATGACATACAAAGCCTTGAATAAATGTCAAGCCATTTTAGCTGTAACTAAAGGGGGATATAGTCTATATAGTACAAAGTAGTTGGCCAACAGTTTTTGGGTCCAGTCATCCTTGGTTTGCTCGTCTCGCCCCGATAGGCCTCGGTAACTACCCCCAGGACCCCTCTGCCTACGGACCCACGCGTCCTTCTCAGAGTTATGGTCAGGATGAGCAGGGAGGCTATAGTGCAGGTAGGTGACAGCATCGTCTTCTCCAAACCACTACGTAGCATTTCTTTATAGTCTTTTATTTATTTTTAACAGCTTCAACCTGGTTTAGTTCATCTTTTCTTTTGCTTTGTGTTGAGTATTTTGCATGTACATTTTTGCATGTACATACAAATTACACTGTGTGCTCTTGTGTAGTGAAACACAGCCACTCAGACTCTCACGCTCGAGTTGATTTCAAAAGGAATTTGCCTTGAAGTGTGCTTTCAAAAGGCTGTGGGTTGACTACACCAAGACAGTCCAGTCCCATGTCCTCCTTTTTCACTCTCTCTGTGTTGCTTTGCTGGTTGTACAGTAAAAGGATGATCTAATTGTCAGACATTTGTTCATGGTTCAGTTGTCTCGATGCATCATCACCCGTTGTTTTTTTCCCACTTGTACTGTCTCCACATTTTAGCTAAAGGGCTGGCAAAAGAACGAAGAATTAAAGGACAAGATGACAGAAAAATCTTATTTTCAGATATTATTCTCTATCCTCCGGTCCTTTTGGGACTGTTTTTCTCTGGTTACTACCTTAGTATGTGCATCGATTCTTTACTCTCTTTTAATTAGATTACAATAGTTTATACCTTTTTATAATAGCAATTAAAATGTCTTGAATATCACCTCAGAGGTCGGAACAAGCACTTCTTGGACACTTTTTTGGCAGCCCGTCAGTCTGCCTCTTATTATTTTAATGCACGTTTTCACTGAGTGGTACGGTACGGGTCAGTTTGGTGCAGCAGGGGTTACCTCTACCCTTTTGGAAAGAGGACCACTGCTTAAATGACTGAATGAATGAAACCGGACAGCACAGTGGACATAACACAATGATTAAAAACCACAAGGAGAGTAAGTACTCAGTGTTTCCCAGGGGAAATGTGTTACTACAAATATTTTTTAACTACAGATTTATGACACTTAAAAACTTTAAAAGCCTTGTCACTGCCTATAGGCTTCCACAAAAATACATCACAGTATAAGAAGAAAAGATTAATAAATTCACAGTAACATGGGCTTTATGTAAGTACAACATAAGAGTGAAGGTGGTAAGGGCTTTTTGTCAAAGTGGCTGCCTTAACTAAAGAGTATTAAAAAAATGGATAAAAGGATACAAAAAAATCTGTAGGCCTCACACAATTTCACTCTCAGGATGTTAGTGAGTCCAGTACAATGTAAAAATCCAGAGTGCCCAATAAGAATAATAAAAACATTGTGAGTTTATTGAGCAGCTGAATACTTTGTGGGACAAAGGATGTGATGCCTCTCTTGATTGTTGGACATAATGGGATTCTCTGTCATTGACACTTGTCACTTTTGTGAGTTAGAACAAAGCTTTGAATCACAGCGTGGCATGACTAATTTAGTGGAGCTAGTGTAAATTCAACTTTTACAATGGAAAAGTGGATTAAGATATTTGAAGTCTTATTACCATTTCATAGTAGTAGGGTGTGTTATGCTTTTATTCCCCTGTCTACAATGGAAACTGACCTGAGTGTACCGCTCCAGTGGAAACAGCTTTTTTCTTCCCTGTGTCTTTCAGGAAAAAGATGGCATCCACTGTTCGTAGAAGAAACATAACGATGCATGCTGATAAGTGCAATATATAGTGTTCCTCAATGAAGCCAGATGATTTTCTATTTATCATCAGTTTAAATCCTAAATCTATTTATATAAAATGGCTCATTGAAGGAAATTGGTTGGAAAAATCCACCATGAACTGTTTTTTTTTTTTTTTGTATTATTAATGTCCCAAATGTACACTATCATTAACCTTATGTTGGATTAAAATTTGTATGACTAAGATCTCCCCATACACGTTAAGGAAAAAACGTAACCAAAATACTGGTTTAAAGTAGATCTAGAGACAAGTTAGTAAATCTAAAAAAGGATGGCAATGTGTTATTAATGTATGTTGACTATTTTATAGCCAAAAACATTTAATTATATACATGTTATTGCATTTTCAAGTCTCAAGACAAGTGGTGGATTTTTCTTTTCTGTCCTGTTCTTTACATAAAAATCTATAAGAAAAACAGTCCATTGTTCATTTATCTGGGAAGATTTACACCGAAAAGCTGTAACCATCTCTTCTTTATTTTTGTCTGTTTCCTCTCCAGGTTATGGTCAAGACCTAACGGCGTTCACCCACAGTTTCGCGGACCCCAGCCAGACCGCGGCCTCGTACGGGGCACCAACAGCGCAGCCCGCCGGCGCTCCTCAGTCCGCCGCCAGCGCGTTCGGCCGGGGGCAGAACCACAACGTACAGGGCTTCCACCCGTATCGACGCTGACCTCCAGCTCGGGTCTAGACGCAGTGTAAAGTTCAAATAACAATAACTAAAATAAGACGTCAGGGAAATGTGTTTTAAAAAAAAAAAAAAAAGGAGTTGTGGATTGTTCTTTGAAAAATGAAATGTTGAATGCACAGAAGTTTTTTTATTTTTTATTTTTTTTTGTCATGCAGGGATCCAGAAAATTTCAAAGGGGTGTAACTTAACAGAGAGAAAATAACTTCAGCAGAGAAGCTTTTATCCCGTTCCCTGTCTCCCGTGTTTTATAGTACTACTCGCAATAATTTTGATTGTCTGGTCAAACACTAGCACAGAGAATATATGTGAAGAGACTTATAAATATGTATATTTATGGTGGACACAAACGACAACAGGGTCTCCTCAGCTTTAAATTCTAGGGAAATGTTTTTATTTTTCATTTGGTGAATTTTGTTTACTTTCTGAGCCTTTAAAGTTTGTTTAAAATGGAGATTATGAATATATATATATATTATACACAAACTGTGCAATTTTTTAAAAAGAGAATTTTGTACTATCAATGTACACTTTGCTTGTTTTTTTATTTAAAGATGTAGACTTCCCTCAGGTGGCTGTTTGGGTGCATTTTGCACTTATGCAAAAAGAAAAAGGACAAATTATTACAAAAATAAATGTTTTAAAAATACGATCTGTGCTTGGTTTTTGTGTGGATTTGTGAAGGATACTACAGCAACAGCACAAGGAAAGGAAAAATAGGGTCCATTCTGCAGAATTGTTTTTATTGCTTATAGCTTTATTTCACCAATAACTGAACAATGGATGGAGATTTGCAGAATCAACTTCAAAACCAATCTCAACTGTCCCAAGATTAGGTTTTGGGAATAAATCAACTTAAATTACATGATCATGATTGCTTTTATTTTTTATTCATTCTGGTAACCCATTACTACATTTCTAACCTGATTTGTAGAACCCTTCAAAAGCAAATGGAGGATGACCTATGTCCTCGTTCACTTTGGAAAATAGGCTCCAAATAGTTTTTGATTAGATTCTTGCTCATAGTTCGTATACTGCACAAGTCTCAAGCCCCGCTCTCATGTTTTTATTTGAGGGGATGCAATTCTAGGGAGGCAGAATTCAGCAAAACACCTGCCACTGATAAAGCTTTACACTCCGCAGGGCGGCGGTAGAGAGCTTTGGAAGAAAGTTCTCGTTGCAAACCGTAGAATAGCTATGTTGCAACCAGATAATCTTCCGTATGAGGAGATTCTGAACTTTAGTTTAGACTGTCGGACAGTGTATTAGATCAAAGTTCATAGGTTGTAAGAAGGGTGCTGGTTAACCCTAACCTCCTCAGGTTCATTGTTTCCCACGAGAAATGCCCCCGTGATTCCCCGAAACTAGAGGATAGATAAAGGATAAAATATAACGGTCAGACTAGTGCTAGCATTAACGCTAACGCTAGAACAACGTCCTAAAACTAACCCTTTTCGTTTTATATACCAATTAGTGATTGAGATGAATGTGATTTAATAGCCTATAACCAATATCTGTGAGGCTAAATGTCATATCTCTAGTATAGTTCTTTTTTAAACGCAACAGCCGTTATATGTTTCTGGTGGAAGCTCATAATCTCTCTTTGATAAAGACTCTCTTTCTGACTTCTGATTTCCGTGTTGCTCGCATTAGCATTGACCTACTGTACACATACTTTGATTATTAGACATTAAACAGTTTCAACCGTACAACAATCCAACAGGAGGATGACTTAAATCCACAGAAAGAGACACCTTTCATCATATTTCCAGCAGGGCATGTAAGTATAAAAATAATGTTGACTTATGTTTAGCCTATATTCTGATGATGTTATTTTAATATTTCAGCTAAACTCTTGTTTGTCTCGAGGCTCTCTCAGGCAATCAGCGTCTTTAATCCTTGGCAGCTATATATTTTATCAGCATTTAATATTAACAAGTATCAGACATGAACCTTTGTACACATTATAGGTGAAATACATATATGTCATGTTTTGTGTATATTTTTACTAGATTTCAAAACAAATAGCAGGATAAAAAATACTTTAAAGATAACTAGTCATTCAATTAAGCATTTTTATTCAAATAATATATATTTTTTATTTGTTTTATTACAAATGTTCTCAATGAATAATTGTCAACTAAAGAACTATTTGTAAAGGTTTTATTTTAAAAGTCAGGACCACGTTGAGGGATGACAGACAGAAACCAAGTTCAAGTCTAGTGCATGAAACTTTACTAGATTTAAGGGGCAGTTCATATTATGAATAAACACTGGAAGTCCAGTGTTACACCAATGACACAGTTATGGGCCAGTTTTCTAGCACACCTTTAAAACTTGGTCTTATTATTTTCACGTGCTCAACCCACTACAGCGAGACCAAACAGATACAAATAAATGTAAGAAAATGGTGACAAACAGGATTTAAACGAGTTAGCTGGGTATATGTAAGTTTTCTGAGGACAAAAGGTGTGGCCTTGCTCCTGAACATAACATTTAAACTAATAAAACATAAAAAACACTCTTCGCACTTTTTTTAATCTTACATAATCAGAAATTTGAAACTTCATAAAACCCAGTGGAAGCAGATACTTCTTCCTGTTTCTACAGTGGACAAAATGAGCTCTGCTGGAGGAGAAGTACAGTCATGTACTTCTAGCTTTTAGACCACAGCATGTCCCTGCAGGGCTACTGTAGCTGCTCACACTATAAAAAAGGAGGGCTGTGTGAAGTGTGGAATTGCAATCTAATATTTTACACACCAAGGCCAAGATATGTTCACGACCAAACGGAAGATAATGTATGAGGGAATTTGCACATGCCAGTTCTAGGGTTGTGCAATTAAATCACATTATTAAAAATCATAATTTTCAAATTGAAGAGGCCGCAATTGTTTGTTACGTGACACATGTTGCGCGAAATTATTGATTAATAAAAATCACAATTGTAATATTGGTTGAAAAAAATAATTGTAATTTGATTATTTTTCAAAGTCCGCAGCCCTAAGCCAGTTCTGGACGATCCAAGTCAGTTATAAGAGTATTATTAATTATAGTTCGGTGTCTAACCTGCAGTGGCCCACAGTGAACAGACCTCAGGAAAATGTCGAGGAACAATGCCACATTCGTCACCGTGATGATACAGACTTTAAAACGTCAGAGTCATGCAGCTGAGCCACAGTTTCCAGAAGAAAGTCAGGACTGAAGTGTAGCATTAGTGACTTATAAAAGCACAAGAACAATGAAGCAGCCCAGAGACCTCTGTCCTGCGTGTGGGTTTGATGGTGTTAGATGTAAGTTCAGACAGTGTAAAATTATTTTTGGGTCAATTTTGGTGTTGCCAGCTGAATTTTGTTTCAAAGTGAAGGATTAATAATTCTCTGCTGGTTTTATTTAAGGGTGTAATGTTTGGTCCAGGGTCATTGAACAGTTAATGCACAAAGTCAAGAGGCGGAAAACTGAGGACAAAACCAAAGACAACCAGAATAGGTAAGTAAAGTCTGGAAAACTCAAATATTTTGTTTTATTTTCCTCGTCCTTTTTATTTCTAATGTTTTTAAATGATCATAATTAAAAATCTGTTCAGTTTACAGCAAGTTCAACACACAAGACTGAAACTAAATGTAATTTTAGGAGTCATTGTAAATAGAATAACTTTTGAAAGATTTTTAGGTTATTACTGACTAAAGGAAAGATATGTTTTTAATGTTTTTTCAGTCTGATTTTGTTGTTTTTACTCTATCTTGTCTTGAATGTAGAAGTCTTGAATTTGAAGACTAAACAAGACTATAATTGGTTTATTTGTTCCCATTCTAATTCTGCTTTAAAATGTCTCTGTCTCTGTCTCTGTCTCTCAATGGCTCTGAAGGGAAGGGATGTCAGACCCATTTCATTTTGTGAAGTGAATAGAGAGAGAAAATAGAAAATCTTTTATGGTTTTGCCCAGTTTTGTTTGGGAATCTTCTGATGTCAAATCCTTTGAGACTGAGAGAAACCACCTTGTCTTAAGTCCAGTCTCGACCACCACTACATTAATGTTTAAAACTTTTTTAATGTATGAGGCGGCCTCTGTGACTCTTTGTCCTTGACCTCAGAGCGGCGTTGGCAGAAATGCCAGGTACAGACGGACTCTCCGACAGCACAGAGGTGGTGGAGATGGACGACGTGAACGGCTCCCAGTTCAACGTAGAGAAACGCAGCTGGGGCGACCTGCGGGAGATCATCCGTAACAGCCAGCAGTGCACGGGCGTGATCGTCCACAAGGCGCCGCACGACTTTCAGTTTGTCACCAAAGACGAGGCCAGCCCACATTCCCACCGCATCTATTACCTCGGTGAGAAATAAAAGGCTTCTGAACGGTCTGAGGCCTGGTGTTCAGTTTTAAAAGAGGCTTCTTTGTTCTGACAGGAGTGCCTTATGCCAGCAAAGACAACACCTTGCTGTACTCGGACCTGCCGAAAAACCTCCGCCAAGGTACTCTCACTGTGCTGCACTGGAAAAAGATTCTGAATAACTTCCAGGTGAGGAGCATTTTCTTTTTCTTGGTTGAGTTTTATTTGCTTTGTTTAAAGTTTATCATAACAAGCATAAGCATTCTCTAACGTTTAAAACTGAATGAGCTGAAAATATCTATCCATTCAGAGTCTACAGGAATGACAGATGTAGTTTTTAAATAGGGCTATAGAGCTTTTAAATTTTATATTCTCTAGTCTCTGTACTGTCCACAAAGCCCTGTGTCTTTTTGACCTCTGCCGATCTCTGATTGTTTTGTTTTTGTGCCCTAATTTCACGTCTGACCCCTAGGCCAGTCCTCGACACAGAGGAGTTTCCAGAGAAGAGGAGCTGCTGCGAGAGAGGAAGAGA